>LGRX02000574.1:61339-105201 GCA_001247695.2 Cymbomonas tetramitiformis | reverse complement strand
AAGGGCTTTGCTTCAACGAGCCGATAGAAGCAGTGCAGATATCAAGGGCTTTGCTTCAACGAGCCGATAGAAGCAGTGCAGATATCAAGGGCTTTGCTTCAACGAGCCGATAGAAGCAGTGCGGGCATCAAGGGCTTTGCTTCAACGAGCCGATAGAAGCAGTGCAGGCATCAAGGGCTTTGCTTGAACGAGCCGATAGAAGCAGTGCAGGCATCAAGGGCTTTGCTTCAACGAGCCGATAGAAGCAGTAGAGCTTCCCCCAAATGAGTTTAGTTGAGCGGTCAGTGCGTCTCAGGCTTTTCACGACAGTTGATCCGTTTCGTGCAACTATTTTCTTGTGTTTTCCAATTGCCGTGGCAGAATTCGAGTAGTTGCCTCCAGAAGACAGGCAAATTGTCTACTTGAAATGTCTTCAGAATACCCAGGAGATACGCGGAGACCAATGAATCAGTTTGCAGCGGTTTAAGTAACAACAACCACATCCTATTTATGTTCTCACGGATGACGAAAATTTCCACCTGTTTCCAGGTTCCGTCCTCACCACAGGATAATATGTGCGATCGGCACAAAGCTTTGCGGCGGCAGGGCGTGATTCACCATATCGATGTGTACGCAACTCTGTCAGGTCAGAATCGGAGTACCCCGGCTCACAACGCAACACTGTCCACAGCACCCGCCCCACCTTGTCCATCGGATTCCAGCTCACAGCGCAGCCATCTCCGAAGCACCGTCCCATCCTGCAGGTCAATCCCCACTTGTTCCAGGATCTTACACATCGATCCTTGACTCATAGCTCAACACTCTCCGAAGCGCCCACTCCACCGTGCACGTCGATCCCCTTTCGTCCCACCCCATACGTCGACCCTGACTCACCAAATACCATTGTCTGAAGCGCCCACCCGCACCTCGTAGCTCTCTGCTCCATTCACAGCGCAAAACTATAGGAAGTGCCCGCCCTACTTTGTGTGCCGATTCCCGGATCACAATCATCACTCTCTGAAGTGACCGCCCTACTTTGTGTGCCGATTCCCGGATCACAATCAACAGTCTCTGAAGCGCCCGTCCCGTCTTGCGCGTCGACCCCGGCTCCAAGCCCAACACTATCCGAAGCGTTCGTCCCACCTTGCACTTGCTAAAACCTTTCGCCCCCATTGTACTTCCATACCCTATCGTCCCAACTAGTATCTCCATACCCGGGTTCCCCCTTGGACTTCAAACCCGTCGGGCCCCACAATGTACTTCCATTCCCTGTCTCCCCATTTGAACTTCAAACCCGCCTCGCCAACGTTGCACATTGATGCCTTCCCGGTCTACTTTGCGAATCCATACTAACTCGCGCACTCTTGCACTTCAGACCCCTCCCGCTCCATCTCGTACTTCGCGATCCCGGCGTATACCATGGTGCATTTCGAATCCTGTCGTCCTATCTATCTTGTACGCAAATGGTCACTCGTAATTCGATTCCGGCTGGACCCTCCGACGAGGACGTTCAGTTTCCGAAGCAAGTTAGACGTCCGGAAGTAAGGGAAAGTTCCCACCAAACGAGCGATCAGTCAGAAACAGAAGTTGCTTGGATGACTACGTATGAAGGCCGTGTCTGCAACCACGCGACTGACGTAGACTACACACCGAGGGGTTTCGGGGGGCCACTGTGCTTACGCATCAAGCAAGTAAAGCAGAATTTACGTCGAGCAAGGTTAGCAGCATCGCCGTCCAACTGGCCGTACATCCGCCACATGACAGAATAATATAACATGGCAAAACAGCGACAAAACGACGAAGGTTTTGGGGTCGTTCCCGGAGAGTCACGGAGTAACCGATGTACGACTTCAGCCGTCCTCGGATGAAAGCGTTCAAGAGTTCACAACAGTGAGAATAGTACAGCAAATTCCTGTGGGAAATATGTGCAGTTTATGCGCTTAATGCAGCAAAGTTCGATCCGGAGCGCAACCACGACGCTCACAAGAGAATCTACACGGCGGTTCCTAACAACTCTTAGACAAAGCCAGGACACTCAATGATCAATGCAAGAAAGTTGCTTCTCGCGTGTCTTTCGACTGACGTTGACAAACCACTCGAGATAACAGGGTGGACGGTTCACCAGATGACGTAAGCAGAACCGCTGGCAACAGTGTGCGCAGTCTTGAAGAGCATGCGCGAGATAACCGCAGTATTTGTGACTGCACAGCAGCATTTACGTGCTTTTCTAAATATATGAAAACTTGAAAATTCTCATGCAACCACTCGACTGATCATCCGGATCGGGCAGGAAGATGAAGAGGATGCTGTTTCCAGCTTGCTCAAAAACATGTGCAGATTATGCGCTGCAGTGATATTGTTGATACCCAGTCACCTTGTCCGATCCGCTCCCGTTGGGTAGGAGTGGCGAGAAAAAGAGCGGAAAGTAAGGCGAAGCAGCAAGGCAGCACTCCAGCGTCAGATCGGAGCCTGAGTTGGAGAACCCATTTTTAAAGGTGGGCGGGCAGGGAAGAAAAATTGCGTTAGGAAACGAAGAAGAAAGACGCAGCAATCATCAGCAGGTAGCAGGTAGGAAAAGTGAAGTATTTTCACCAATTTCCGACTTAACACCCTAAGGGCGAATTCGTTTTTAGCAGTACTGTATGGGATCACTGATGAGCGCGGAAACAGCCATAACTGCCACGGTAGTCAACTAGTGGACATATATGAAGTATTGGTGTCTATATTGGGGACTTGGGCGAGGTCTCTGAACCCTTCAATGTCCACCAAACTCGGTATGTCGAGTGGGGGACTTGGTGGAACGAGTGCACGGGTGTTCTGCTTGCAGATGACAAAAGCGTGCTCTGTGGAGAGTGCTTTAAAGGCTTCAAATTAAGGATAGGATATTTTTTTCATTGATATCGACACCATGACACATCATCGCCCACTCATAACATCAAGCCAATAGTGGTGGCATGTTCATGGCACATGGCCAAAAATGCCCCCAGAAGCTGTTCAACAGAGTTTCCTTAAGTATGGTGATGATGGATCACATATATTCATGTGTGCACATACGGTGTGAGTGATAATGAGGTGCCATATCATCCACCTAGTTCCATAATATAAGGTAAACGAAGAATCGTGGCAAATGGAGGTCTAGAACTTGAGTTATTGCCGAAAACGTGAGAATAAATTCCTAGAAAACAGGATCAGTATGAGCAGTATGGCAATTCGCCCTTAAGGTGTTAAGAGCAACACCATGCGACACTTGGACTCCGAAGCTGGAGGTGAACAGCCACTACGCGATCCTTCATTTCTTCGATCCGGGGAGTGACGGATCAGACGATCCGCCTCCTGGATGACGGTCATCACTAATGACGGAAGGAAAGTCGGCGATCAACAGTGATACTTTTTGATCCTGCGGATTCCCCGTAAATCGGATGACCGCCCAGTCACCTTGTCCGATCCGCTCCCTTTGGGTAGGAATGGCGAGAAAAAGAGCGGAAAGTAGGGCGAAGCGACAAGGCACCACTCCAGCGTCGCCTCTCCGCCAACACTCACAACCCCCGCCTCTTGACGCCTTTCCACCCCAACTCCCAAACTCGAGCCAATAGAACTTAATAATCAAATTGCTTATACAAATACTCGCACGAATGATTGTGCCGCATTCAGCTCCAAGTATTCTTTTGTTGAGACTTTCTCTATCTTCCTTGAGGATGACATTCCCAAGACTTGCCACACTTTCATATAATGTCTAGCGATCCTCTCCGTTTTCCAATATGTCTGTCCCATAACCTGCTGCAGGTCGGCTCCTTCAAGGAAAAGCTCAATTGCTCCTGCCGTCCGAATGCTGAAGAATGTTTCCCCGTTGAACAACCCTGCTTTTTGCAACCAGCACTTGAGGTCTGAATCCATATGTTTTCGGGAAATTGGACTATTTTCCACTTTGCCCGACCTGACCGGTCTGAACAGGAATCTTTGCGCTAGGTTCAGACCCAAAATTTTCATCACTAGGAGGTAGTCTTCCAACGCTGAGATGGGGCATTTAGATTTATCGGAAAGTCTCTTGATTCCAAATACATGTTCATCGCCCGAACGGAGTGTCTTCCCCCAGTGGTAGTTGAAGAGAAAACCAAAGTTATCTGGGAATCTTATGATTCCTTCCACCCTTGTGGCGCCCAGCTCCGCCGGTCTCTTCAGCAGAGCATATAGGTCCATCAGGATCATTGCCTTAGTTTTAAAGGTGATAAACAGAAGTATCCAATCCCGAGCCGAGGCAAATTCAGCTGCCTCTGCGTTCATAAAAATCACTAGCTGCTTGATCGTACAGCTGAATACTGGTGTTGCCTGATTTGGGGTAATTCTTGCCTGCAGCTGTTCGTTTCTGGTCATGGTTTCATAGACCTTCACCACTCTACCCGTGCACGGGTTGTCCGACCCACACCTTCCGAAATCCTGGAAGGCACTAGAAAGTCTGCCGATAAGGGAATTCACAGAACTTGCGGCTTGCCTGACCGGGCAGCTGCACCCTCCTCCCAGTTGAGGACACGTGGCCGAATGCACGTTAGTTTTACCGAACTGTTCTAAGTGAATAAGATACCATAGGGTGGGTTGTGTTGTACACGAATCCAATGATTATGGTGGGGTCATGCAAGCCAAGAATTCCCCTAGGGCCCGCAAATTCCGGAGTTTGGCCGATTGGTACACGTCTCGGGCCCTTGCTTCCTGAAGCTCCTTCGTTCTTAGTTGTATGGCGGCCCAGTCCGGGGCAAGGATAGGTATCGAAAGTTTTAGGCCATATCGATAGTTTTCGATAGGTCAAATATAAGTATCGATCAATAACAATAAGTCCTCAAGCATATCAATAAATAACGATATCTGACCGAAGTTATCGATAAATAACAATAGTTTGACTTCCCATATCGATCAATATGAATAACTATGCAAAGCTTATCAATAAATAAGTTCCCTACGGTGATTATCGATTAATCGATATATCGATCAGTCCTCAGCTAAGGCTAACTATTACACAATATATAGGCTTGCAGCGTGCAAATTATTGATATTACTTAATCAAACTCTGCAGTATTCATACTGGCCATGATGCTGTGTTCTATGCTACCTTCACTCAACCTTTTACGGAGGTCAGAGTGCATGAATGTGACCTTGGAAAAAGCTCGCTCCACTCCAGCAGTGGTAGCGGGCACACCCAAAAACTGGCGCGCCATTCTAGATAAGGAAGGCAACTCAACTTCTTGGCTCTTCCACCACTTAAGCAAGTATGTATCTAAAGGGACATCAGGCAGGCTTAAGTAAATACTCAGCTCATCTTTCTCCACTTCTCCCTCAGATGCTACGGTGTCAAATTCTTCATCATCAGAGTCTGCTAGGTAAGATGCTACTGTCACTACGTTATGTTTTACCTTTTTCTGAGCTGGATTCGAATCTGTGCTCTCAACAGGCTTCGGCTTAGGCTTCCAATCACTGTCATAGGCCTTGCGTGTCCACGCCACAGCCTTCTCCCGCGTAAGCTTTCCTGCATCAACACACATCACGGCAAAAGTCAATATTCAGCATTCACCCCACACACAAAGGCAAGCTGACAGTGCATACCTCGCATCCACTTGTTTGCGCACTTAAACTTGAAGCTTTTGTAGCGTGGGTCCAATATCGTGGCCACACTAAAGTCCTCCACTTTGCAATCCATCAAGTCAGTAAAGTATCTGTCAGTGACCCCCTTCAACAACTTTTTGCGGGCATCTACGACGTCTGGCAGCACAACCGTCACAGGCTTGCCCTCATATTTCAGTGAGGTGGCTTCGTCCGCAATGTGTGCAAGTTTCCCAATCAAGGGAAGCACCAGGCTGGCGGTCGGATAGTGGGTGCCCTGGAGCAAATCAACCAAGATAGTGGGGTGGTTCAAGATATACAGGCTTTCTCGAAGGATTTCCCACTCGTCGTTGGTCAGCTGGTGATCCTTATACACGCTCCCATCGAGATTTGGGACTGCGTTAGCCGTCTTCGTCGGGTGCTCGATATCGTACATCTTCACCGCCACCTGTCTCACAATTGGAGGGGGGTACCCACCAAACAAGCATATCACTCGACTCGGGAGGTCAACTTGCTTCGATGCATATGCAACACATTGCCATAATAAATGGGAGGCGCACGCCAAAATTTTCAATTTTTCATTATGTTTCCCGCGCGAAAAAGTACAAGAAATGTACAGTTGCACCTTTTAGCATCTCGACAGGAAAGGTGCGACCACTAATGTAACGTGCTGGAATAGAGCAAGTGAGCAAAAAAATAAGCTTACCTTATTCTGATGATACCACTTCGCTTGTTTGAAGGCTCCACCCCACCCAGACCGTGTGTCGTTGTCCTGAGGCGGCTTACTCTCCGCAAGCCCATTCCGCTTCAAAATTTCGTAGAGGAGCTTCACGCCGATCACGGAGTGGTTGAAGTGCCCTGTCATGCCACGCAGTTTGGCAAAGACCTTCTTCACACGTGGTTGCTCAAGAAATGCCTTGACGATCAAAGCGAGTGTGTGAGCCACACACTCATGGCCGTCAAAACACAACCAGCCATTCACAATATTAGATGCGTTGTCCGATACTGTGCAGTGGACACTGTCACACACAGTGTCCTCCATCTCCGCCAACCAGTCCCCATCGGCGTCCTTCAACTGTTTGTACTCACCGATCCCCATGCTAGCACATGCAAGCTTGGTGGCCGCTTCTAGCGCAGGACCGGTATGCCGCACTGATGAGAAGGGGATCGCGGCGACGAGCCGCTCGCGAAGCTTGAAGTCGTTGTCGATCCAGTAAACCAAAATGCCGAAGATTGCGATGCCACCTTGCGACCAAATATCACCTACACATATGCTAGAGGTAAGCGATAAAACATACCCGACACATTCTTTAACAAACCCTAAACAGTCCGAAACGCAAATCAAAATATGAAAAGGTGTGCTCAAAAACATATATATCTCTATGGACAGTGAGCATGCTACCCTACAACCATACACTAGGTGTAGGTCCCTCACCTCCGATGCTGGGTAGTATGCCCTCGGCCTTGAGTTCAGCTAAAGCTGCCTTGACTTTCGCCCGCCCATCGGCGGATAAGGCTAAGACCTGGTCGATGACAATCTGATACGAGGGAGGAACATAACCTCCCTTGAAGATCTCGCGGAAGATGTCGCGAAACTCTTCGTCCTTTTCGGGCAAATACAGGGGTCTACCACGACGCACGAGCCATAAGGATATCTTCTTGTGCATACGGTCACGCTGTGCAGCAGATGGTTGGGGAAGCATTGCGTCAATGCTTCCCTTTTTGCACTGGGAGGCAGATGAAGCATCTGCTGCGTCTTCGCAAAGTTGGACGGCCTTGATGTCGACCAAAGCGTCTTTGTGGCAATGGGCGAGGTGCGTCTTGAGGTTGGAAGTATTGCCGCAAAAGCATTTTGCGGCGACCTCAGGACCACACAGCAAGCACTTGTACTCGATGACCTTCTTACCGTCCATCTTGACCTTGTAATGCTTCCAGAAAGGAGAGCGAAAGTTGTCAGGGGGCTTCTTGAAGCCCGACTCGTCTTCATCGTCTGCAAATACGTCAAATACGCAGACCATGAGAGCAAAGGGAAACAAATCTTAGAATCAAACGTTAGTCACACACTTGGTATACACACGTACCTTCATCAGCCTCATTGGCTTCCTGCCTCTTTCGCTTTGCCTCGGCAGCTCTCTTCGCTTCACCAGTCTGGTTTCTCTCCGAACTAATGCGAAACTCCTCGATAAGCGCGTCGTGACCCGGTAAATTCTCTAAGGGCTCCCACGTATCGGAGTCTCCAGTCAAATCTTCCCACCTAATCAACCACTGTTGCACACCGAAACTCGTGCGGGTAGCGAGTATCTTCTCAACGAAGTACTCCCTGTCATCACTGCCAGCAGCATCAAACGAATGGAGCGGAGTTCGCTTAACAAGCCCTTTCCCTTGAGGTAACAACGTTGGCTGCGCGCTTCTGCCCTTGCGCACACGATTGCCTGCGCCACGCTTACCCATTTTTGTGATCGGTTAGAGTAATAGTTATAGTTGAAGTTCAACAGTATCGAGTATGAATCCGGTCAAAATTGAAAGTGTGTGGGCGTCTGGGCGATGGGAGATTCCGACTCCTGATTTTGAACCCAACTCCTATGGCGTAATCGACTAATCGTCCAATCAGGTATCAATATCGTGTCCCATCACAACAAGTCAACAGCCAATACCAAGCTCAGATTAGGGAATTTCAGGATCGATTAATCGATTAATCGATAATAGCCAATCAGTGCACTTCAATTTTGAATTATCGATCGATTTCGATAGGTACAATCCAGGTATCGATCAATTTCGATAGTTCGCAAAGGATATCGATCAATACTGAATAACCAATTGTACTTATCGATCAATTTCGATAGGCATAAATTTCCTATCGATAAATAACAATATATCGATTAATCGATACTATCGCAACTATCGAATATCGATACCTATTCTTGGTCCGGGGCTTTCCTCAACAGGCTCTTGCCACCACCCTGTCAACCTCACATTGGGCCCCCTCCCCCGAAGGTTACCGGTGCCCACAACAATTTATTTTTCAAGACAAACGGTTTCCGCCGGAAGGCTTTCAATATATTACATGATTTATTGTTTTTGAATACGAAATACTCTTAAGAGAAATCGAATCTAAAAATCCCGTGCGCAAAAAACGTTGTTCCTAACACTTATTACGTAGAATGTATATGGAAAGTTATGTTGTGTTAATGCCCCGTGTGATAAATGTGATAAATACCCCGGTTTTGACCGGAGCTTAGGAGATGTGGAAGCGTGGTACGTTGTTTTCTACTCTGAAGAAGCGAAAGATCTGATATCGAAAAAAGCGCAAGAGTTTCAAACACGACTGTACAAGGGAGTGGAAAGCAAGGGCAACGCACCTTTCATTTTTGATGGAGAAACTTTTACCGTGTCCTCTTTCTTGAATAGAGGACAATAAAAGGCATACCATCAGTGTGTTCAATAATACAACGACACCCGCCGTTGTCACAAGAAAGGCACACCCTGCTGTACTTTTTCGGAGGCTTCCTCATGTTTGCAATAACCAAGTCAACAGGTGGGGTGGGGGGAAATAATACAAACGGTGATACTAGACGCATGTGCGTGTGACATGTAATCTATTCCCCAGAAATGGACAGAATTTCTATTCCCCATTTAGCACTTTTCTATTCCTCGAAAATCTTTTTTCCTTTCCAAACAGGGTATTGTAGCGTGATTGCTTGCGACGCAAAAAGTTTTGTCTCCCCGCTGCAGTATATTCATCACAACTCCGAAGGGCATGCGGCACACGGGCTTACTTCCATGTGCCTTTGCTTTCTTTGTACTAGAGGACATAGTATGACGTGATATGACAGTATGATAGTGTGACAGTGTGACGGTGTGACAGCAACATGATCAGTCTACAATATATGACAGAGGAACTGTATGACAGTCATCGGAATGATAGGTCAGGAGTCGTATACATAACTGATGTTAAATGATGAATCAGGTGAAAGACCAGGAGCGATCAGATAATTATAAAAGAACTGACCTGAGAGATTAGATAATTATAGAAGATCTGACTTGATCTCATTGGATGTGTCAATGACGTGCCACTGACATGCAGCTACCAGATGACAGATGACACATGAAAACAGAATCTGTTATGGAAGTGCCGGAATAGTTATTTCTGGTAAGTGATCGCTAATATGGCCGGCTTTTTATTTAGTAATCCTTGCTGGAACAGTCACACCGCTCGCTTTGTGACTCTTCCTATAGTAGTGTGTATGACTGTCACCCGAACCCGAACCCTAACTGTTTATGCCCGTTATATCGGGTTAACTTATCAACTTTATTACATTCTGAGAAAACCTATCACTGAGTGAATATATCCCGAGTCCTAGGGGTATATCCAACAGGTTTGGCCCCACGCACTCTTTATTTAGACACTGCGTAGTTTGGCCATGTCAGGCTAAACACCGACGCTTGAGATGGAGTGAGGGGCTCCTCTAGAGGCGCGGCGGAGCGGTATGGCCTAGTTACGCGGCTGGTTGATTGGACTTACGGAGAGCTCGGGCTCGTGGCTGCTTGATTTTCCCGTACTACGCGTTGGTAGACGTTGGAATTTTGGTCGGATCCGACACCAAGTTCCTTGGCCGCGTTGTTAGATCCACATGCACGTTTGGGGAAACTTTTACGCCGCAGCTTTCCTTCTTTTCCTCGACAACCGCCTTACGACTTTTGGCCGCCGCTCCTTCCGTTCCTCGCCGCATTTACCCTCACTTCGTCTCTATAGTCTTCTACATCATGGTTGCGACTAGATTGACCTCAAGTATGGCGTCACGCCGACGCTCGCTAGCTACAATTTTCGACTCCGCTGCCGCACGTAATTCCGTCACGCCGGCTACGCCGGCGCCCGCTGGTGCGCCAGCTGCGAACTCCGCCCAAGCCGTTTTCTTGGCGGGTGTTCGCTCGCTCACGCGTGAGCGCTTCGACGAGAGCGTGGCGAAGCACGTCATCCGGAAATGCTTTCCCGACAAGCATGACCGGTTTACGGGTACGGAGTCGAACGCTCAGGTGCTCCTCTCCAAGCTGGTGCCTGCTCTCCAGGAGGCATTCGAGGCCGAGGACGCGCTGTTTGCCCCTATGTTCGACTTGGAGGACTCCACGTTGGCCGTGCGACCCGAGGCCAACAAGCTCCTCTTCTCAACTCTCGAGCTCATCGTGTCTCCCGCCTCTCCAGCGGGTGACAAGCTCGAGGCATCTGCGACCTTGCACCCTCTGGACGGCAAGCGGGCCCTGCTGGAGCTCGCAAGGCGTCTGCTGGACTCCGGTGCACCCTTCCAGGGGACATCGGACCTCCTTGGCGTCCGTTTTAAGGCCCACACCGACCCGTCCGAGTCCATCACGGACTTCAACGCGGCCTTACGGTCCGCCAAGAGGCGCAACACCCTCGACGATGACGAGGTGAAGGAGCTCTTCCTCGCCGCGCTGGACCCTGCTTTCTACGCGCCGGTGGTGTCGAGGCTCTTCACCCACCAGCAGCGAGCGGCCGTGGACCTTCTTACCATTCAACAATGGGTCCTCGAGTGCTACGCCCGACACGTGGCAGCCGGTACGCACACTGCCTCGTTCGCCCTGTCCGCAGCGGCCGTGGCCACTGACGGCGACACCTCGCAGCTGTCCGACCTCACGGCCATCATCCTCGACGTGAAGCGGCAGCTGAAGGTCCTCACGGACAAGGTCAACGGGCGGGGTTTTACCCCGCGGGCGGACAAGAACAAGATCGGCAACGGGGGAGGCGGCTCCGGTGTTCGTTTTGCGGCAGGTGACCTCCCGACGGGGGGAAACTGGCCGCAGTCGCAGGTGAGGAAGCGTGTTGCTTTTCACAAAGGCAGCGGCGACTTCATTCCATTCTGCCAAAACTCCACGTGCAAGAAGGACGAGGCCCGCCACTGGCACCGCGACTGCCCGAACGGCGGTAAGCACGGCGCTGGGGGAAGCTTCCACAGCTTCTCCCTCGGTGACATCGAGAACGACTTGCTGGCGGAGCAGTTTCAGACGGCCATGGACGAGCACGACGGCGAGCGGTTCGATGCGCTCTGCCTTCTGGCGGGGGGCAAGCCGGAGATGCTCGACGGCGTTTCGGCGTGTTCCTTCGGGATCGAGCCGGAGAGGGAAGACGGTGCGTTGCAGGAATTCCTGCCCTACTGCCAGCCTGCCACCCACATGGGCGGCTTCACGTTCGGTGGTGTCGAGAGCGGGATCTCAGCTGCCGCTTGCACGCATGTCCGCGAGGACGCACCGCCGGAGCCACCGCCGGCGGCAATCACGCATGCTTACCCGGACGAGTCGGGGGCGTCCGACGCCGATGACATGATGCCGGTGGACCCCATGCACGCGCACGAGCCCGACCTCTGCTTTGCGGACCGAATCGCGCGGATGGGGGGACTCTCGATCACGGCTGAGGGCAGGGACTTGGCGATGCGGTACATGCACGCCGGGTCGGAGACCGACTCTTGCAACGGCGACGCGGACGGGTCTGCAGCTGGGTATGACCCTATTGACGGTGAGGATGCGGTCCCGCAGCCTCTAACATCTCGTCGGGGATGCGGTGCACCGCCTTGGGGGTTTGGCCGCTCTTCGGCGATTGCGGTGATGGTGTGTGCTCTCTTCTGTGTTTGCGCCACCGCGGCGCCAATCTCGGCTGCCACTCTTGGCGAGGCATGTGCACCGGACCACACCGGCCTGGAGGTCGGTGGTGCTGCCGAGGCGACCACCAGCGAGCCTGCATTCACTTCTGCGGCACCGGTTGCTATTCCACCGCGCCGGCACGGCCGGCACCGTGCTCGGCAAGGCCTTCACAATGCACCAATCGGGCTTTACATCCCGGTACCTCCACTCCCGGTCCCGCCCGCTTCACCGCTGTATTGGGATGCACCACCGTCACCGGACTACTCACCGGGACCGACTACTGACGAGGAGGACGGGGAGGATCCCTCGCACGACGATCGAGACCTTTCAGATTTCTTCTGGAGCTCTACGAATGATTCAATCACGGCGCCGACATCTTCAATTCACGGCACCATGACTGTGCTGCGGGCCGGCACAGCAGTGCCACCGCCAACTAGTGGCTAGGAAGTTAATCATGCCGGTCCTGCACAGTGAGATTGACCGTAGTTGCATGTGCAGAAGGGTCCGATCACGGACCGGTTTCAGGTTTACAACTCTTGACTGGGAACCGCCCTGCCAGAAAGGACAGGCCTTCCCTTAGAGCCCAATTTCCACCGCTGTAGATGGTGTTTGTTCACAGGTTTCACTTTCGGCTAGCCAATCACCACACTAGGTGGTGTGCTGGAACAGTCACACCGCTCGCTTTGTGACTCTTCCTATAGTAGTGTGTATGACTGTCACCCGAACCCGAACCCTAACTGTTTATGCCCGTTATATCGGGTTAACTTATCAACTTTATTACATTCTGAGAAAACTTATCACTGAGTGAATATATCCCGAGTCCTAGGGGTATATCCAACAATCCTGCACCACACTGCAGGAGTGCAACAAGTAATAAGTTAATACAATAAACTACTATCTTCATAGATAGTGTGCCCACAACAGCTGGTATCTCAGGAACGTCTACGACTTCTACACCAGCGAGATTACGGGGCTTTCGTTGAACCAGATACGGGGTTTTCATTGAACTAGATACGTGGCTTTCGTTGAACCAGATACGGGGCTTTCAGTGAACCAGGTACGTGGCTTTCATTGAACAGTCAGATACGTAATTCTACGAGTTCCTGACCACGATACCGAGTGTGCAGGCAATTCTGCTTAAATTAGAAAGGGTTGGAAGCAAGATCCGTTCGGAATCTAGGATGCTGGACGGTTCTTGTGAGGGGGGGTAATGGGCGTGATTCGAGCCAGCCAACTCGACTCACGCCCAACAGGGACGCATCCTGAACATCATCATGAACATATCACGCATATCATATAAGCATAATAAACACATACCGACCGTTTGGCAGTGCAATTCCACCTCTAGCGGAAACGCGGATGTCAATCGCGTCCACGTTTCCGCTAGGCGTTTCCTCCCTCATTCGCGCGCTCGCGTTGCAAGCGAGCCTGGGCAACGGATGAGGGAGGCGTTAGCAAAAATAGTATTTCTTATGCGTTGATTTCCCTCAACAAATTGCACAGACTAAACGGGCAACCACACATCTCGTTGTGGGCTGACGCGTTCATTTGGCGGAAGCGGGTGGAATTTAAGGAATTTGAAACCCGCAATAGTTGCGCTATGGGTTTTCATTCTTTGCGAAACGGGTACCCACATACTAAGTAGGAATATGTGATAATATTTCGAAGCAAAAGATTACTCAGATTAGTATACAATCTTAGAGATCTTTATTTCGCTAGACAGGGGCACACTCCCGGAGAGAAAGCCTTCCGCCTTTAGTTAAAATTGCATATTTAACAAATCAGACAGTAAGTATTTTCTCTAAGTATTTTCAGACGTGTTCCCAAAGTGACCAAAAACCGTTCGATCGGGCGAAAATACTTAGTGTTGTCTCGCGTGTTGTCACCAAGCCTAAACTCACGATCTCACTCCCAAAGTGACCAAAAACCGTTCGATTGGCAATCGAACGGTTTTTTGGTCACTTTGGGAACACGTCTGAAAATACTTGGAAAAAATACCAGACAGGCCTTTGCAACCAAGCCGACGGACTTCAGCTCTCACATAAACGTGGCACGGTTTACGCCGTCCCGAATCTGGAATGCACGGCCGTGAATATTAAATCAAGGCTTCACTGCACGTATACCCCACACTGGTTGCGAGTAAATTAGATTAGGAAACCATTTTTCCAACGTTCGTAACGCACATAGATATATGATTTAGACTCCTAGGAAGTTTTTGAGCTCTTGATTGAGCCGATCCGTGACCGCATCAGCTCAGTTTGCAGTCGCGACTGCGAGCTAAGCTGATAGGCCCTTATAACATTAATGAACAAGGCATAAAAAAAACTCAAACCGCGGAGGGGTTCTCGTGCGTTCTAGCGTACGATACTTGGCAAACGTATTGCTAACAGCAATATTGGTGCACCCTCAAACGCACAACCTGTCAAGGATATGACCGATGACACATGTGTCATACATGTCATACCGGTCATACATGTCATACATGTCATATCATGTCATATCATGTCATGTCAAATGTCATAATGACATACAGTCGTCGAGTATTGTCATTACGGTCGACTATGACATGTACTGTCATAATGTATGTCATCCACCTAAGGTGAGTGACATCTGTCATCGAGAGGCCAGGTATTGGCATCGAGATGGCGAAGCAAGACAAGTCTTGAAGAACCGAAGTGTTCTGAGAAGACGCGTCTTCGCTTCAAGCATGAAATGAACAGCATGCGAGCATCAAAGGCTATATCGACCAGTCGATGCGGGTAGTTCACCCAGTGCCCTCGGGTTCACAACCCGATGGTGGTAACGCATGAGATGCGTGAGGGCGCTGGAAGTATATGAGGAGCATTGGGCTCAAGCAAGCACTACTGGTCACCGGACTGCTGCACTCATACCCACAATAATATTACTTACTGTGCTCTCTTTATTGATTTTACCCCATAAATAATTTCTAAATCGCGTCACTCGACGTCAAACGACAAATCCAATTAATAAATAAATTTGACCACGTACACACGACACGACGACCAATAGTTTGGAAATTAATTAAAGTCATCGGTTCTCGGCCATGCGACAACTGCAATCGACAAAACCAATTAAGAAATAACACTCGATGCTGAATGGCGTACGTCAACCCACAAGCCGCAATTCAAACAAAAAAATAAAGTTACCGTAAGCGCTCGGGCCACGCCATGGACCCACCGTGTATCATATGCGCCACGAAGCGGAAGACGGGTCTGATTGCTGATGGTGAGGGTGTGTCTGCACCAAAATTTCGAGGGGTACCATGTTCCTTGCGCACCGCGCCCTAGAACGCCAACCACAGAGTACGCTATCGAGCTTCGTGAAATGCGTGAAACCGAGTGACGTAAACCCGGACCCTGAAGTCAGACGCCCACCCGCACCGGTCCTTCAGCGCACGGTTCCTGAGCGTTACCTTAGGTTTTATGAAGGGCTTCTCACCAAGTCCGCTGCAGAAGCTGTCGGTCGTCCTAAAAAGACAGCGTGTCATAACGGGACGCTTGTATATTTCGGCTTGTATATGTGCCGAAACTCAATCCTATTCGGCTTATAAGAGGGCGCAGTCATAATGATAGGGCGGACCAGCACTCAGGCCATAAAGTAACAAACGACACGCGGCGGCCTATAACAAACCACAAACATAATAATTAATTGTATTGATGCGACCATAGTCTATGTGACAAACAATAAAAGCAAACAGTCGGAATTAAATAAGATTTCTACGAAAACGAATCGCAACAAATAAACAAATAATCCGGTAAATAAATAACAATTCCGCCGCGACTGTTTGTGACTGAGAATAATTTATTTCTAGGGGGATAAAATCAATAAAGAGACGGTACGGCTGTTATTGTTCAATAGCAGCCGCGTCAAGATAGCGTTCGCATAGCGAGCCCTGACAGTGGTATCCTCCGCTCGGGCGAAGAACGAGAACAAGTGTGTGCAGCAGACTTGACATATATCGTATATAGATTTGTATACGGCGCGACAGAGTTCGCATATACATATATTTCGAATATCTGCACATCAAGGTATGGCTTACGCGAGGTCGACTTTACACAAAACTTCGGAAAATATTTTAATTCGATAAACATGTCGCTTAAACCAATCTAAACATATTGCGCGCTCTGGGTATACAATTGACCCAGGCATTGAAAAGTTATGGCCGATACCGCTCGGTTACCTCCCATACTTAACCATACTTAAGAGCACACTTCAATCGCATTTATCTCACGATCTAGAAAATCGGAAGTTTTGTGTAAAGTCGACCTCGCGTAAGCCATACCTTGACATATACGACAGCGATCGTCAGCGATCGGCGGAGTGTGCAATAATATCATCAGCGCGACCATATTCGCATTCAACAGCATTTCAGCAGTGGCGTAAATTGCGACAATGTGGAAGGACCGAACGTGATTTGGGTCCTCCCACAAGGACCGCCGGGCAGTAGGCCACGAAGCCATCAATTTATTTCTTTGGCAGATTTATTGGGTTTGTGTTCGGAGTTTACCCAAACCCAATACATGCCAAACTGAAAAGTAATTCCCGTGCGTTATAGCGCGCAAAACTATGCACAAATATTTACAAGACATGTATCTTTTAGTTCTCAAAAGCTCAAGGCCTGAGATTACTTGTTAGCAAAACCATCAATTTATTTCTTTGGCAGATCTATTGGGCTTGGGTTCGAATGTTTCCAAACCCAATACATGCTAAACAGCAAACGGCTTCACGTGCGTTCTAGCGCACGTAACTGCGTAGAATTATTGTCAAGATAATTATCTTTGATATATTCGAAGCACAAGGTCTTAGAAAGTCTGTGCGCAAAATGGTATAACTATTTCTTTGACACAGATTTTAGCGTGATATTCAAACTCATAAATCTGGGTCAAAGAAATAATATGTCAACTTCGCGCACAAGCTATCGCAAACCTTGCACTTCAGAAATGTGCAATATATACATCTTATCAATATATTTTGCAAAGTTACGTGCGCTGGAACCCACGGGAAGCCCTTCGCTGTTTGGCATGTTTGGGTTTGGGTTTCAAACCCAAAAGGCATCATGGCAGCACGCGGCCGTCTTTAATATCTAGTAAAAAGCGGTATATAAGAAGCCGGGGAAATTTTGCCAGCGGCTGGTTTCTTAATCCACGGTCATGGATTTGCCTTTGCCAGCGTGGGCACGTTTCTTAATTTGGCAAAATCCTGACCATCGGAAATCCAAATCCAGCGTGTGCCGCATCTTAAATCGGCAATTTTTCCTGATTCCAGATTCGCCAACGTGATCCAGCGCTCAGCTTCTAATCTTGGGGGTCCGACTTCTGACTGTCGACCAGCGTCGAAGTTCTTAATTTCGGCTTTTAAAACCTAGAAACTGACACACAGGCTTGTAGACCCAGCGGTGACTTCTTATTTCAGGTGTATTTCTTGGAGCACACAGAGCTCTTGTAGGATGGATCCGGCAGTGAAGGCGTCTTTGCAGCAATTGAAGCAGCTGTTAGACCGCGGTGAAATAAGCAGTTCCGACTTCAAAGCCGAGAAAATCAAGCTATTGCCACTCGCGGGCGGATTTGTATACGCCCTGACAGACGCGATTCAATCCGAGTTAAAAGATTTGGCAGAATTTTTAGCGCTTGAAATATTAGACACCTCTGAGTATGTGGCACAGAAACGCAACGTTTTGGACGGAACAGTGTCCAAAACATAGGACATTCCAGCACTCAACAGCGATGCTCAGCAGTCAGAGATTACTTTCGAAGTCGAGAACTTCATCAAATTCGATCATCCAAAACTTCCCAAGTGTACTAAACCTTAATAATGGTTGCATTCTTCGAAGTATATATACATATATACATATAGATATATATCGATACGTTGTATACGATTAATTGAGAACGAATTCATTGGATCGACATTCATGATACGGCTTCTTAAATCGATCATTTTTTGTAGTCTCTTCTCGGAATTCCAGCGGTACAACTTCTTAAAATGGCATTTTCTTTATCACCATATGTTTTTTCCAGCGGCTGGCTTCTTAGCCGGCTTCTTGATTTTTGGGCAAAAAAACAGCGGCTGGCTTCATATAGCCGAACTTCTTATATACCGTTCTTTACTGTACTCAACGGTTTGCCATATGCTCTTGAGGGTCGCACTGATATTGCTATGAACAATATCACTGCCAAGTTTCGTGAGAATATTCTCACGAAAACCCCTATTATGCAAAGCCGCAAGTGGTTGAAACCATCTCACACCGCACCAACTTAGCTTGCAGTCGCGACTGAATGCTAAGCTAATGCGGTTGCGGATGGGGCCAATCGATAGCTCAAACGAAAGGTATTCACCTAATGAATACAAACGCTTTGGAATCGAATGGTGGAAAAAGTTATGCTCCATGCTACATGCAATAACTTGTTTAGAAGAAGGGGGTGTGCCAGACGCGACATATTACACACGCTGAACCGCTTGCGCTTGTACCTCCGCGGTGGACACGAGCGGTGGACACCTACTGCACAGTAGTGATAGTTCATAGATAGTACAAACGATAGATGGCATGTGACATACAATCTATTCCCCAGAAATGGACATAATTTCTATTCCCCATTTAGCACTTTTCTATTCCCCAAACAGTATGCTACCGTTTGGAAAAGGGAAGGGTTATACGCGCTGGAACTGGAACGAGGTTTCCGTCTCAATTGGCAGGGATATGACCGATGACATATGTATCATACATGTCATACCTGTCATGCCATGCCATGCCATGTCATGTCATGTGTCATAATGACATACAGTCGTCAAGTATTGTCAGTACGGTCGACTATGACATGTACAGCCATAATGTCTGTCATCCACCTAAGGTGAGTGGCATCTGTCATCGAGAGGCCAAGTATATGGCATCGAGATGGCGAAGCAAGATACATCTTGAAAAGAACAAACTGACTTGTTCTGATAAGACGCGTCTTCGCTTCAAGCATGCACTGAACAGCATGCGAGCATCAAAGGCTATATCGTAATATCGACCAGCCGATGCGGGAAGTTCACCTCGTGCTCTCGGGTTCACAACCCGATGGTGGTAACGCATGAGATGCGTGAGAGCATTAGAGTATATGAGGAGCATTGGTCTCAAGCAAGCACTTCTGGTCTACAGACTGCTGCACTCATATCCCACCAAACTATTGCGTTTCGCTGTTACTGTTCAATAACAGCAGCGTCACATATATTGTTCGTAAAGAACCGTGACAGTGGTATTCTCCGCTCAGGCGAAGAACGAGAACAAGTGTGCAGCAGACTAGACACACACACACACATATATATATATTGTATTGTATGCAGCGCGACTGAGTTCGCACATATTGACGAATATCAGCACATCCGCATACACGCGACAGCTTTTGCACCAATGCGTCGCCAGCGACATACATCGTCAGCGATCAGCAAAGTTGTGCATAATATCATCGGCGCGACCATAATCGCATTTAGCAGCATTCCAGCAGAGAATATACTGCGACGAGGTGTGCGCACAATGTACGATTCGTACATCAATATCGTACATGTATACTGTCAATAATCGCAGGTTATGGTACGATATGCGAGAATCAAGCGCGTACATGAAAAATGAGCATCAGTGTACATGATCGCATCAACTGCGTCAGAGATGTACATTATCGCATCAACTGCGTCAGAGATGTACATGATCGCATCAACTGCGTCAGCGATCTTCGCAATTCGTACCGCGCGACGCATGCAGTATATAGAATGACGTGCGATGTTCGTAATTCATATCACGCGACACATACAGTGTGCAAAATGACTCGCGATGTTCGTAAATCGCACCAAATGGGCGCATGCAGTGTACAGATTGACGCATGCAAAAATAAGGCTCATCCATGCAGTACAGTGCAGGGATCGTGTGTGCGACCATCATCATCGTTATACACATACATGCTGTGATAGTGTGCGAGTGGCAGCCTGTTATATAACAACATGCTGTGATTGTGAGTGAGTGGCAAAAATCACATATCACATATCACATATCACATATCACATAGCATACAGTGATTGTGTGCGCGAGCAGTATCATTATAACATGACATACTGTGATTGTGTGCGTGAGCAGTAACATGCTGTACTCAACTTGTTATACTGTTATAATAACCAACCTGGTCACGATAACGGCTTGGCATGCATAAATCCATGCATAAATCCATGCATAAATCCAGCTTGGCATTATTGTTATACATGTCTATGATTTACTGTGACATCTTGCAATTCATATGTGTAACATGCTAGATCTTGCAAGTCCAGTGTTATATATTGAAAACCCAAATAGTGTAAGATGCCAATCTCGATTGTTAAGACAGGAATTAGCTCAGCTGTCCTCTATCATAGGATTTAGATATGGCAGCCGTTCTCTTGTTAATCAGAGGTTGGATATACATCGGAGCTATTTGCGAAAATCCACCATGTAACTCATCATCCATCATGATGAGATGTACAAGATTACAGTATACTAAATATATTGATATATATCATGCTTGTTACATGTTGTCCAGTGGTATACAGACACACATGCATGATTAAGTTAACCTAACTTAACTTATATCAATTTACTTCAGATGTGTACTCAATCAGTAAGTACACAATATACAGTGTACACAATGTTTATACAACATATAGTATACACAGTAACTATACACGACAGTACTTATCATAGTACTTACACCAGTATTTATGACAGTACATGGTCTAGATATATCGACATTACACTAAATCAGCAAGTGTTAATGATCAATGTGATTGACAATATATATCTCATGTATAATGCATAGATACCATTCCACAAACACATGTGCGTGTGGAATGTCAGAGATGGCGATACGGATATGGGAGCAGGATAAGACAACATGTTGTAGGGCTGGATGGAGATATCTCCAGACCCGAAGGCAGGATACTGTGCTCATTATAACAGCTGGTAACGGTTGAGCACAGTCCATCCACTCTCACATATCGCTGGAGCAACTTCATCTCCTACTTATGCATTTGACAGTTGATTCAGAAACTTGATCACACTTCAATGCATATCTCAGTATATCTCACAGATTCAGAACTCATCTTGACACTGATGTAGCTGATAGAGATTACTAAACAGGCATTGCTCTGATTATACCAGCATTGCTCTGATTTACTTAGTATCTGGAGGTATCATTTTGATAACCTTCCAGTGCACTGCCATATGCCTAAGTAAATAATAAATCATCTGACATATATCACTATTGATGATACTATATATATTTA
Source organism: Cymbomonas tetramitiformis (assembly GCA_001247695.2). Taxonomy (NCBI): domain Eukaryota; kingdom Viridiplantae; phylum Chlorophyta; class Pyramimonadophyceae; order Pyramimonadales; family Pyramimonadaceae; genus Cymbomonas; species Cymbomonas tetramitiformis. The sequence goes on along the minus strand of LGRX02000574.1, from coordinate 83,676 downwards.
GGTCATGGGTTTCAATCAGAAAAAAGCCCAGATATTGACCATATACATATCTTCACAGAAACACCATTAAAGAGATCAATTTCGATTTCATGTGTGATAGTAAGATATCTTACAAAATTGTGAAAGGTGTATACATCACAGTATATACTGAGACTTATATATGTATAAGCTCGAAATGGCAAAAATGGGTGAAAATGCTGTGCGGAAGATTTCAAAAATATTTTTTGAGTCCAATTTTTCGCGGAATCCCATTTATACCTATTAAGGTACCCAGGAAAAATAATGCCACATTTCACGTCTCGTGTAACACCCTAAATATCTTGTATGTAACATCTAGGGGTGTAACACACACCTCAGAGTTTACATAATAAACAGTGACGTACTGAGTATAATATTGCTTCTTTCCTTTAAGAAAAATGCATACTACTCATTTTTGATATATCTTAGTGTTACTGATACCATGTAACACCCTAAAGTCACTGCAGGCGATTAGGGTCACTGTAACCCACACAGCCTGAAATGCCACAAAATATTAGTGAAATACATTGTATTTGGCATTATAGTCATGCTGAAATCAGCACAATCATGACTAATATTTTCGGGCTACAACCCAAGAACTGTAGGGTTGCATCCCAATAACTGCAGGGCAACATCCCAAGGACTGTAAGGCTGCTTCCTATATGGTTGCATGCTGCCTGATGGAGTATACAGTAAGTCGCGGTCTATAAGAAGCCGGCGAATTTTCGCTAGCGCTAGCGGCTTAATACGGACGGACCGAAAATTTGGGCTTAGCGATGCCGATTTCTTATTGGTGCACATGCGAAAATCTTCTTGTAGCGCGAAATATTTCTTAATCGTGCATCATCCAATTCCCCGATCTGATCTAGCGTGTGAGGTTTCTTATTTAAGTATTAATGAATGATGCATTGTAGATCAAACGTACCGTAACGATTTATTATTGAATGCCAGATTGCCAGTGATGCACCTACTTTATCTATAACGTGTCTCAGGCTCGTCCTAGCCTACGTGATTTCTTATTAGGGGCCTTAGACGTCCGGGGTCAACTTCAAGGTCTACTATGGGGTGGACGACCGTAAAGCGAGCCACTGCCTCGGTGAAGTGAGGTATGTTGATGGTCTGCCTGAGGCTGAAATGGCTAACGCCACAGATGGTTTTTGGGTGGCACTACAGAAGGCAAAGTAGGTTGGTTTATCACATTGCTGAATGCGATGGTTATGCTAAGTGATGTTAGGATGAGACACTCGACTGCACTATAAGACCAGACTGGATGTATGGGTACTGTAAGTCCAGGCTGGATAGTATATGTGCTGTAAGACCAAACTGAATAGTATATGTACTGTACGACCAAGCTGGATACTATAACTATGTACAGTAACATGCTCAACTCTCGCTATTATCATAGTCGCATTATATATATGCTTAAATATTCCCCGCGCGAAATTAACTTAGTCATAATGCTAATGTGTGATATATCAACCACGATAAAGACCGCTATACTTTTCCGTGCTGCTTAATTTCGATAATTTCTTAAAAGATATGTGTAATATGCGTATAGGGTTCGGTGAACCTAGCGTCTCGATTTCTTAATAAGGGGGGTTTTCACATCTCTGGTTTGAAATTGCTTGCGGGTGGTTTCTTATGGGTTTCTTAGTTTTTGGCGAGAAATCCAGCGGGTGGTTTCTTGTAGGTACCGTTTCTTATAGACCGCGACTTACTGTATAGCGGCACTTGACAACTGCCTAATGATTATCGCACTTCCTTGAGGGGGGAAGGTGGTGGAATCATACATACATACTTCACTCCATTATATAATGTACAAATATAATACATGTACAGTTATATATATATATCACACAACACACACATTCCGGTTTTAAAGGTTTTGTTGGTGTTGGTGTTTTGTTTTATAGATGGCTGTTCCAGCAATAGATGCAGATCCAGCAAATTGGTTATTCGACATCATGGGTACTTATGATGCTTACAGCAGATTCAAAATCCCACGATGGTCGACTGTTACTCTGATACACAGACCCGATATGATAATATAGGGTACTTTGATAACATCAGTCGTATGAAACCAGATATGAGCAGATACAGGGATCCTGAAACAGAACCTGAGGATCCAAAAGAGGAATACACAGAGGATTTCGCACCTCCCATCTTTACAGATCCAGATGATGGTCAGGTACACCCGGCATCAATCCCAGCAGTACCTATACCTAAGGTGAAAATGAATACACCAAAGGAATATAAGGTCGGACAGGATGCAGAAGTCTGGATGGAAACAGTGGATAGGTATTTCCAGTTTACCTACCCAGGAACAGCAGACAAGGACCTCATTACAGTTGTCCTTACATTCCTCCAGAATAACGATAGACACTTCTTTCATGTTGTGGCAAAGTCACCAACAGCCACATACGAAGAAATCAGGACCACATTCCTCAGACAGTTTGGAAACCCACATAAGCAGTCAGTAGCCAAAAAACACTTGATGGCACTGCAGCAGGGTAATAAGACATTCTCAGACTATCTTCGGAGATTTACATCACTGGCTTCATTGGCAGCAGTAAATCTGGATGATGCCCTGATAAAGGATCGATTTGTCAGCAATGATATGGAATCAGATCTCAGAAAACAGTTCCACCTCAGATTCCTAACAGAAAATGAAAGGAATAACCTGTCGTGGGCACAAACCACACAGGTATTGCTCGACTTGAACTATGTAGTTCATTCGAAGCAGGCAGAAACCCTACACTATAGGGGTCAAAAGGAGCAATCAGGTGGTCCAGCCAAGAAGGATAATAAGGATAAAGGCCGTGGCAACAAGCCATATGACCGTGGCAATCAGAATCAGGCCAATCAGAATTCCCAGAAAGATAAAGGCAAAGGCAAAGGCAAAGGCAAGGGAAAAGGAAAAGGAAAAGGAAAAGGATCATCATCTTCTTCTTCTTCTTCTTCTTCCCAGTCTTGTGAACGTTGTGGTCGCACAAATCACACCAAAAAGGATTTCTATTCCACAAAGACAGCAGATGGAAAAGCCATAAAAGGCAATCCTCCAGCTCAGAATCCTTATTGGAATCAGAAAGGAGGACAGCAGCAACAGAATAATCAGGGTGGCAAAAGTGAGTCTAACAAGCTCCTAAAAACAGTCAACACCCTGGTTAAGGAGCTTCAGAATCAGCAGAGCATTAATGCAGCAGTTGCACAATCAGCTCCATCAGCCACAGCTCCAGCCACAGCTCCAGCTCCAGCTCCTCAGGGAAACTCTCCGGGTACTGCACAGGTGCCAGTGATGAGGGCACCCCGATAAATCAGCCTGAACATGCCACTGAAGCAAGTGGCCGGGTTGAGAGTATCTCAGAAGAAGTCCTTTCCAGTCTGACATTACAGTTCCAGCAGATGGACACTCCCTCGGATCATCGCACGCAGATGCAATCACAGACAGTACAGCTGAAATCACAGAAGAATGACATCAACTGACTCAGACAATACCATGGAAGACCCAGAGGTCACAACAGAACGTGATCGCACCAGAGAGGCCTTTTCAGATATTTTCCAGGAGGATCTTCCAGCTGGCCATAGGCCAGAACGGTTTGAAGGTGGATATCATCGCATCAACATTGAACCTGGGCATAAGCCACCATCACAGCCAGTACGAACTATTCCAGTGCCTATGATGGAGGAGCTCAAACGGCAAATCATCAAATATGTCGAGTTGGGTATCCTTCGTCCATCATCATCACCAGATGCGTGCCCAATCATTTTCGCTCCTAAGCCATGGGGGGAAGTGGAGGATGTGCTGTGGGTATCGTGCCCTTAATATCATCACCATAAAGGACACATGTCCATTGCCACCTCATGATACCCTTCTTGAACAGCTTAAGGGGGCATGCTGGTTCAGCAGATTCGACTTCAACCAGTTTCCCCATCAGATCCCTATTCATCCAGACGACATCCATAAGACAACAATACGAACTAGATATGGTTCATACGAGTGGACAGTGATGCCCTTTGGGTTATCTAAAGCTCCTGCGACCGCTCTGCGTGTTGGAAACCGAGCATTCTTCGACTTCATTGATCAGTTCTTAGTCATCTTTATGAATGATACCATAGTGTACAATCCAGATTTTGACACACACGTGAAGCACGTTCGCCAGTTCCTACAGCGCTGCAGAGACCATCAGTTCTTCATCAGGCCTTCGAAGGTTGAGTTGTTCGTCAGAAGTATTGACTTTATCGGATACCACATCTCAGATCGAGGCAGGCCTATCCATCATCGAAGACAGAATCCGTGCAGTGCTGCAGTCATGGCTATTCAGCCTCCAATATCCTATGGCCCAACCGTTGGTAGACAGCCTCTACGCCGCATGGCTAAAGATGTCAAGTCTAGCCTTCGGTCATTCTTGGGCATGGTCGGCCAGTTTAGGAGATTTATTCCAAAATTCTCCAAGATTGCCGAGCCACTCAATCGCCTTCTGAAAGATAATGCAGAATTTGTCTGGGAATCTGAGCAGCAGCAGGCATTCGACAATCTCAAAAGTACCATCTGCAATGCTCCAGTACTACAGCTTCCAGATCAGAAACTGCCATCCATTATGGAGGTCGATGGATCAGGCACACACGTTGGCCAAGTAATCCTACAGGATCAAGGCAAAGGTATGAGGCCATGTGGCTATCACAGCGTAACACTTTCTGACACACAGAGACGCTGGCCTATTCCTGAGATTGAGCTATTTGCCATTGTGGAGGGCTTCCGGTTCTTTCGCCACATCTTGTTGGGAGCTCCAGAGACTATCGTTCGCTCAGATCATCAGCCACTGGTTTATTTCCAGTCCAAATCCACACTAAGCCCCAAACAGGCGAGGTGGTTGGATGAGCTCTCCGAGTACAACTTTCGGATTGAGCACATTGCAGGCGAGAAGAATAAGGTTGCAGATGCCCTGACACGTATTTCTGCCCTTTTCGAACTCTCCGATAGTCTGCAACATCACATTGCCTCATTGGCAACTGCATCAGCTGATATAACATCTACAGACCCTACATTTATTGCTCTTATATCCGCATCATCGGGTCATCAGCTTCACGACATTATCACATCACCGTATGATCGTGACCCATTTGCACAATCTATATTATCCAAGCTGGCATCTGCGACATCATCACAGACTGTCAGCAGTTTCGAACTCATTCAGGGATTGATATATCGCAAGACTAATTTTGGCAGACAGCTTTACATTCCACCTACTGCCAAAGTTCCTACAGATGACGGTGAGATCACACAGCTTCGCCACATTCTACTTCATGAGTGTCACTCAGCAACTGTTTCTGGTCATGTAGGCAAGAATCGCATGCTTCATCTATTGCGTAGCCGATATTACTTGCCAAGAATGACGAAGGCAGCAATCCAGTACATTCGGGAGTGCCCCGTGTGCCAACGCCAGAAAACGAGGAGACACAAACCTTATGGTCAGGCACATATTCGCTATTGTGTGCCTAAGACAAAATGGCTTGATGTATCACTTGACTGGATTACTGACTTGCCTATCACCACTAACGGGCACGACAGTATATTTGTGGTAATAATGTGCCAATTTACTCATCGTTGTCATCTCATTCCATTCAACATGACCTGGACTGCTCAGCACACTGCCGCCATATATATGCAGCATATCTTCAAGCTCCATGGTCTTCCGAGGAACATCATTTTAGATCGAGATCCCAGATTTACTTCTTCATTCTGGCAAACACTGTGGAAGTCTACTGGTACGAGATTGTCTATGACATCTTCACACCATCCACAGTCGAATGCAAGCAATGAGCGAAGCCATGCTGTCAGGGTTATGACCGATGACACATGTGTCATATATGTCATACATGTCATACGCGTCATACCTGTCAGACATGTCATACCATGTCATGTCATGTCACGTCGTGTCATGTCATGTCATATATTATAATGACAGACAGTCGTCAGTACGGTCGACTATGACATGTACAGTCATATCATCTGTCATTTACTCAAGGTGAGACTTGAGTGACACCTGTCATCGTCTCATCGAGAGGCCAGTATTGTGGACTCGAGATGGCAAAGCAAGATGAAGTCTTGAAGAACCGAATGGTTCGGAGAAAACTCATCTTCGCTTCAAGCATGTTCTGAACAAGCATGCGAGTATCATGCATATGGCTTATTCGTTCAGCCGATATTGATTGTTCAACCAATGCCTTGGGTTCACAACCCGATTGCGGCGGCATCTATGAGATGCGGGGCATTGCGTATAATGAGGTAGCGTTGAGCTACAACAGTCACTTCGGACGAAGCACTGCACTCATATCCGCACGTACTCTGCGTGAGCTATTAACGTTCCATAATAGCCTCGCTTGTATCATATCTATTCGCTTGCTAGCGAAGCCCTATCAGTTGGTATTCTCCGTCTCGTCAAGACGACGAACGAGGACGTATCTAGTGTGAGTGCAGCAGTAGATATTGAATTTTGTGTGCGCAGGTTTGCGGAGCGCGAATATCGTCAGGCGCCGCAGTCGCACATATCAACATATCTGCATAATATCGACCGCTGCATAATAAACAACGAAAATAGTGCGCGAGGAGACATCGTCATAATCGCAGTTGATCGTACATATCGTCAGATATACAGCGCGAGAAGGTGTGCATGCAGCATGCCGATCACATATATGCGCAGTTAAGATTCGCAATTGTACGAAAATCGACATATTGAGACGCGGATGAATAAATCATCAGCAGAATATCATCCGTGCGAAAAATGGCATTTGTATCATATGCCGTTCATATTGCGACAGAGATGTGCTCATAATTCGCAGCGCGCACATCAATGATTCAACAGAGTCACAATAAATCGCCTTCTGCACCGAACGATTACCTTGCAGTTTTTGATGACGAGATCAATGTGCATGATGTCATCAAAATACCGTCATTTCAAATAGTTGCAATAATCACTCGTCTGCGCGCATCATGATTATCCTTGACAGAATATGTACATACCTGCTGGAATTATCATGAACAGATGACGCATGATGACAATATAATAATCAGCATGCCATACAAGTCTGTGATGCTTGCCGAGATAGTATTATACATTCACTATCAGATTCGCATACAAACCTGCAATCATGAGTGTGTACTATATATTGTGTGAGTAGCTTACACACACACACACACACTCAGTATGACAGATAAGTGGATGCTCTGCAGCGACATCATAGTGTGTACAATTATTTGAGTGTGCGGTGATTATAATACTTGCAGCACCACACACACACACTTGCAGTATATACAATCATTCAGTATATACCAAGTGCATGCAGCAGATGTACATTATAATACATGTACATTATAATACTGAGCAACTATATCATTGTGACATGTGCATACAATTATGCATGCAGCTTGATCACGTTAGCAGCTGTTATGTATAAACCAGCTTGATCACGATAGCAGCTGGGATATATGGCATCATATCACAATGCATCAGACATTGCACATAAGCATACCTGCTGTGCATGTAAACTATATTTGAACCCATATGGTGTAAGGTGCCTGTTCAGTGGTCTTAACACAATAATTAGCTCGATATACTCTGCCTGCAGGATTTGGGATGAGTATATTCGTTCTATTGTGGATCACTGAAAGGAGTGCTCACCGGAACTATATGTGAAATAGACCAAAGCAACTCATCACTGTAGATGAGATAGGCAGGATTACAATCACTAACTAAGCTGATATACATCATGTTAGATTTATTCTGTGATTGGTATACAGATCATCCTATATGATAGATCAACTTGGTATAGTGTAATACCAGTAATTACCTGTATACAAGTGTGTGTAGTAGCACAATTCCACACACACACACACACACATGTACTCAATCAGAAAGTACATGTACATAAGTCACTGCAACTTATGCATCATTAAGTATAAGACATTACACTGATTCACAAGTGTAATAAATAAGTCATTGACACTACTATGTAAGTTGACAATGCACTGACTCGAAAGTGTAATGATCAAGAATCATATTAACACATAATACATAGTACCATCCAGCTTGATCACGATAGCAGCTGGATGTCAAGTGATGGCGATAGATAAGGGACAGAATCAACCAACATGCTGTAGGGCTGGATGGAGAAATCTCCAGACCCGAAGGCATTATACAATGCTCAAATAAGCAGCTGGTCACTGTTGAGCATTGTCCATTCGTCTCACATATCATCGCTGGAGCAACAACAACAACAACATTGCATTGTGACAATTGATTCAGAATTGATCAGCACAATTGCATGTACATTCTCAGATCAGTAACTATATATTGAACTGATAGAGGTTGTTGTGGACATTACACACACACACTGTTGTGTTGTGTGAGACTGCTTAGATTTATTTATCAAGCTATGTCCAGATCTACTTGGAAACTAAAGATATCATTTTGATACTCTTTCAGTGCACAGCCATATGCCCAAGTAGATCATAGGTTCTGACAAGTTATCACTTAAGTGGCTGACCCGCTTAAAGTTGATACACCTAATATTATCATTGGGAAGTGGACCAACTTCCATGGGTTTCAAATCAGCAAAACCCATATATATGTTCAGCCACAGATGTTGACCATCAGATATCTTCACTATTATGCCATGAAAAATACCATGTGCAAAAGTGAGATAAGTTAAATGAGTTCTGTAACTTGCACATTACACACACACACCGAGATATATGCCACAGATGATCACCGAAGAAGGGCAACCACTGTTTGAGATATCACACACACTCTCAGATAAGATCACTAGAGGTGTCAAATACTATTTAGTGCGATATGCAGGCTACGGCCCTGAGCATGACATGTCGCGATTATGAACAGTGCTGCGTCGTGGCGGGTGTCAGGGTGGCCAGGCTGCTGAGGTCTCGGGTGTGAGGGTTGGCGGAGTTTGGGCGCGCGGGCTGTTACGGGGGAAAGTTTTTGTATATATGAACGGAACGTGAAAGGTTCAGGAAACTCAGCAGAATCATGGAAAAGGCTCTATTCTGGGAACTTCGAACGTGCACGGGGCTGTGTGAGCATCCCCAAAGGCTCTGACGGGCCACCTGACGAAAAGGTGCCCGGTCAGTGGGGAGTCCTCGAAGGGGAAGGCGAAAAGGGGCAACTCAGGCTCAAGAACTACGCAACGAAGGCCGAGCGGACTGCTGGGCTCGACTTCAAAAAGGAGGCCAAGGTCCAGCGGCCAGCAGAGACTAAATTCACAGCTCGCTCGGGCTGGCAGAAAAGGTTGAATTCAGCCACCGAGCTGGGCCAACCAGCCCGAGTGGGAATGCCCAAAGCAGGCAGCAGCAGTCGGCACTGAATTCACGGGGGTCGGCTCAGGCCACGACAGCGAAAGCACACAGTTGGACTATGTCTGAGAATTCATGGTGTCCGGGCAGAGGTAGAGCGTGGTGAATCCACTCGGCAGTCATACAGCCGGAAAGCGCGTGAATGCACACTTGAAAACGGCAAAACAGGGTCCGGAAAGAGGAGCAGTCGCCTCTCTGGAGTCTGAAAAGTCGTCAGAGGTGTTGAGTTGGGACGTCGTCTGAAGTAGCCGAGCTTAGCCGAGCGTGCTGACTTTCCGAGCTTGTGCTGAATTCGGGTTTTTAAAACGGAAAGCTGCTGGCCGTCTCGGCGTCGCCGTGCACCTTCTCAACACTCTTAGGGTGGGAATTCACGGGAGTGCGAACTATCGCGCCTCACCTGAGAATTCCCTCGGGAACTTGGTAAAGAAAAGTGGTCGTAAACGACGAAGACGATGTCTTCGTGCGGACACGGAGAAGAAAGCAGCAGCGGCGTTAGTGAGTGAAGCTAAGGCTGAGCTGCGGCACGCACACATACCGCAAACGCACGCACGCACGCATGAATTCAGGGTACACTTTTGCGCGCCTGTTTATTGCTGTGAGGTGAATTCAGAGGTGTTCCAGGCTCCTTGGGTGCATAGCGGGTCCCTGCACGACTGTCCGTTCCTTGCGAGAAAACACGGAAAGCTTTCACCAAGCACACGGTGTCTCGGGCTTACCTCGACTGCGCGGAGCTGCGGCCTTCAGTGCTGCGGATTCGCCTTCCGTTATGCGAGTGTGGATCTACGCCTAGGCGGTGTGGCTGCGCGAGCGAGGTTGCGAGTTCGGGGTCGCTGAATTCAGGTTATGCGCTACGTGCGGAGCGCGTATCAGACAAACTGTCCCTGACTGATTCAAACGGGCGCTGGGTGCGTGAGGATTTGCAACGTCGCTGTGAATTCAGCGAGGGAAAATATATTCGATACAAATTTACGCAAGGCCAAGATGATTTTGAAAGGTTCAGAGTTATCTGCAGAATGTTTTGAAATCGTCTCTATTCTCTTTAAGAGCTCTTTTCCTACAGCTGCAGCTAGGCGTTTTGCGTCTTCTCGGTTCGCGATGTTTCGCCTTCTCCAATCAGCGATCTGCTTCCTCATTTGAACTGTCGCCAAATGCTACATCCCGTTGGTGACTCTTGAGATACTACATTCTGACGCTAGCTGCTGTTGTGACGTGGTGTCACATGTGGTGCGTCCGTATCGAGTTGCCGTGAACTTCCGCGCTTGGGGCGCGGCGCAGCGCTTCGCGTTGTACTCGTTGGTGTTGCAGGTGCCAGCGGTGATCCGGTGCGGCGAGCCGGAGACTTCGTCCACGTGGCGCGGATGAGACGCTGTGGTGCCTGTGATATTCCTTGATCTTCACGAGGCCGTGGATGGGCTCAGCCTGGCCCGGCGGATGTCGCGCCACACCCGGTGGACTGTCGCCCAGTTCGTGCGAGCGGGAGCAGTTCAGAGAGAAAGCATTTTGTAGAACAGGAAATATGTCTGAGCGAATGCAACTCGAGTTTGGCGTTGTTGTCGTACGCGGTGACGTGGCTGTCGTGCTGCTGAATAACTGACTGGGGTGTTTTGGGTTGATGTAACGGCTGATACGCCATAGGTGGCGTCCGTGGCTGCTGTGCGAGGGTGTCGTTGTCGTGACGCGTCGTACTGTACCGCATTGGCGTGTTTTGGGTATAATTTAGATGCGTGACAAGCGTCATCGGGCGAATAACTGATTGTGAGGAAGGGGTTGTCTGAGGGGCACCACACTGATCGCGGGTTTCACGGAGTTTCGACTCGCGAAAGGGAATGGGCCTGTGAGATTTGCTCCTGTAAGAGTAGCGGTCAGAAAGGCTTGCCTTCAGACGTAGGTGCTGGCATCTGCTTTCCTGGTGGCTTGCTGAAGCAAGATTTACATCGGGCTGACGTGGATTGCTGGTGATATCTGAGCGTGAAATCGGGGCGGTGGTGTGGCTGGTATAAATTATATGTCGCCTGGTATAACTAGCACACGGCGCACTTGGGGAAAAGCGGTGTTGCGGAGTGGGGGAAAATGGTGACAACTGAGCGCGGACGTGGGAACGACTGTCTGAGGGGTGGCAGGGATGTGGCGAAGCGGAGATCGCAAGGGGAAGACCTGGCCGGGGCCGAAGGGGTCCCCCGACCTGGTTGGGCGTGTCCATAGTTGTGACGCACACCGGGTCAAAGCCACAAAGCTGACCAATGCAGCAGACATGATAGCTGCCTATGAAGGCTAACATTATATTAAGCCTATTGCCCTTACTTCTTGTAATATATACTAATACATGTCGATCATCTATATACCTTGCTCTTAATGTTTTGTCATTATGTTGCATAGAAGCAGGAAATTGATCCTTCCTTGCTAAAGGTGTAGTGAGCCTTGTACAAATTCACACCCTTGCACAGATACGCATACATGCGGGTACCATATCTGTGGATAAATAAAAACTGCTATGCTACCTTTGCCAGACCGTGGTTTGTCATTCGGATATATGGCCAGTAATCCGCATCTACCGGATACTGAGGTGGACGGAGTTGTGATCCTTGACACACATAACTAAAACAAATTCACATTAGTACGTTGTCGAATCCACTCTATGAAATGTTCGTCAAAGCGCGCGTACCGGACCAAAAAAACAAGGAGTCTGGCAGATCGGGTGAGGATTTAAAGTGGACTCATAGAGACCCTCCGATATCTCGTTAAGCAGGGCCACTCCGTTTGCATTAAAAACAAGCCGAAATTTCGAATATTCGGAAGGGGCTCTCCATAGTATTTCTGTGAACTTCGGGGGAGTAAGCTCTCTGAAGGGAGGAAGAGGTGGATGCATTATATAAAGCCGTAAAAACGTCACGCTGAAATACGATACGAACGGCGGCGCTATATCTATCCGTAACGTAAACCTCGGAAGATACCTTGAAACGTCACTCTGAAATACGATACGCAATTCATGGGGGCTACATCCTAAGAACTGTAAGGCTAAATGCCTAAGATGAGGGTTTAAAGTGGACTCAGTTCCCCCCAATATCCTAAAACACCATGAGGGACGCCTCACATCGGTGTAAGAAGACTGGTACCAGCAGCAGCAACAACAACAAATACATCAAAGACATATAAAAGGTATGCCCGTTGTGAGGTCACAACTCTCTTAAGAGGGGAGATCTGTCAGGGTTATGACCGATGACACATGTGTCATACATGTCATACGCGTCATACCTGTCAGACATGTCATACCATGTCATGTCATGTCATGTCGTGTCGTGTCATGTCATATATTATAATGACAGACAGTCGTCAGTACGGTCGACTATGACATGTACAATCATATCATCTGTCATTTACTCAAGGTGAGACTTGAGTGACACCGGTCATCGAGAGGCCAGTATTGTGGACTCGAGATGGCAAAGCAAGATGAAGTCTTGAAGAACCGAATGGTTCGGAGAAAACTCATCTTCGCTTCAAGCATGTTCTGAACAAGCATGCGAGTATCATATGGCTTATTCGTTCAGCCGATACTGATTGTTCAACCAATGCCTTGGGTTCACAACCCGATTGCGGTGGCATCTATGCGATGCGGGGCATTGCGTATAATGAGGTAGCGTTGAGCTACAACAGTCACTTCGGACGAAGCACTGCACTCATATCCGCACGTACTCTGCGTGAGCTATTAACGTTCCATAATAGCCTCGCTTGTATCATATCTATTCGCTTGCTAGCGAAGCCCTATCACATGCCTTCACTGAGGACATCCTCAGGTATTTTACATTTTGTTTGATGCATGATTCACCAACCTCCGGTTTATAGTTACTGATTAGAAATCATTTTTTCCTCAGGTGTTGTTGCAATGATACCTCAGCCAATTCATGGGAGGACAAGTTGCCTCTGGTGGAGTTTGCAATCAACAACACAGTTTCTGCTACGACTGGTTACACACCCTTTTATCTCGACTCCATGGCGCAGCCACTTTCGCCTCATGATCTGGCAATCACTATTCCGCCAGAAGCTCCTGTTCCAATACAGAATGCTATTCGAGATCATTTTGACCGGTACTCGGCTGTTCATGCCAATGCGGTAGACAACATTTCCCGAGCAGCAGAAATCAACCGAGCCAGATTCTATAAGACTCGCATGCCCCGACAATTTGCACTAGGTCAGAAAGTTCTTCTACGGACTGAGTTTATCCAATGGACTGGTTTGACAGAGGCAGGCAGACACTTTAAGCAACCATATATCGCGCCGTTTATTACCATATCCAAAGTAGTCAGCCATGGACGTGCTTATGAGCTAGATTTCGGGGATCTCGACATTCGTATCCATCCGGTTCAGCCTGTATCCAGATTAGAGTTATGCAATGACTCGATCCAAGCACCTTTGCCTCTACCACAGATGATCACCGAAGAAGGGCAACCATTATTTGAGATATCACACATTCTCTCAAATAAGATCACTAGAGGTGTCAAGTACTATTTAGTGCGATATACAGGCTACGGCCCTGAACATGACACCTGGGTCAAAGCCACAGAGCTGACCAATGCAGCAGACATAATAGCTGCCTATGAAGGCTAAACAATATATTAAGCCTATTGCCCTTACTTCTTGTAATATATACTTAAACATGTCGATCATCTATATACCCTGCTCTTAATGTTGTATCATTATGTTGTATCAGGAGCAGGAAATTGATCCTTCCTTGCTGAGGTGTAGTGAGCCTTGTACAAATTCATACCCTTGCACAGATACGCATACATGCGGGTGCCATATCTGTGGATAATAAAAGCTGTTATACTGCCTTTGCCAGACCGCAATTTGTCATTTGGATCTTATGGCCAGTCATTCTGAACTGCCGGAATGTTCTGAGGTAGATGGAGTTGTGATCTCGAGTCGTGCTTGACACACATGACTAACACGAATTCACATTAGTGTGATTTGTCGGCAGACCACTGACCTGGCTTGCGGCAATAGCGCAACACACTGGACCAAAAAAGGAGTTTGGCAGATCGGGTGAGGATTTAAAGTGGACTCATAGAGACCCTCCGATATCTCGTAGTAAGCAACGCCTTCTCCGCCTGCATTAAAACAAACACACCTTCTTGGAAAATAAGGTTCTCCATTCGGCCGTTGATCCTCCATAGCAGTTCCAGGAGGGGAGGAAGGGGTGTATGCACTATATCGCCGTGCACTATATGCATTATATCGTTCGTTAAATCGTCGACGGCATGCGCATATCTCTCCGTAACGTAAACCTCGGACGAGAGATACCCTGAGCGTCACTCTGAAATACGAAACGCCAAGCAATCAGGGGGGCTACATCCTAAGAACTGTAGGGCTAAAAGCCTAAGGTGAGGGTTTAAAGTGGACTAAGTTCCCCCCGATATCCTAAAAACACCTTGAGGGACGCCTCATCGGTGTAAGAAGACTGGCCAGTTCAACAACAAAGACATCAAAGACATATACAAAAGGTATGCACCCTATATTGTGAGGTCACAACACTTCTAAGAGGGGAGATCTGTCAGGGATATGACCGATGACATATGTGCCATACATGTCATACCTGTCATGTTATGTCATGTCATATCATGTGTCATAATGACATACAGTCGTCAAGTATTGTCAGTACGGTCGACTATGACATGTACAATCATAATGTCTGTCATCCACCTAAGGTGAGTGACATCTGTCATCGAGAGGCCAAGTATATGGCATCGAGATGGCGAAGCACGATACATCTTGAAAAGAACAAACGACTTGTTCTGATAAGACGCGTCTTCGCTTCAAGCATGCACTGAACATCATGCGAGCATCAAAGGCTATATCGACCAGCCGATGCGGGAAGTTCACCTAGTGCTCTCGGGTTCACAACCCGATGGTGGTAACGCATGAGATGCGTGAGAGCATTAGAGTATATGAGGAGCATTGGGCTCAAGCAAGCACTTCTGGTCTACAGACTGCTGCACTCATATCCCACCAAACTATTGCGTTTCGCTGTTACTGTTCAATAACAGCAGCGTCACATATATTGTTCGTATAGAACCGTGACATCAATCCTGAAAGAATTTTGAACTATCGTGACGGTCATATCGTCTCGCATCGTCTCGCGTGTCATCGTGAACTTAATTTTCATGATTATTATTAAAACAGATTAAGCATTATCGATTATGATATATGTTTATCTTCCATCGATATCGCGGATGCGATCGCCGTTGGCGTTGACTAGCTCAAGTATAAAGTGTTGCGCACCAGCGTTCACTGCGCATAATGTTCTAAACATTCGTTCGCCTCATGGGCGGAACGTTGTTGTGGCTGTTGTGTTATACGCAGGGATTTTGGAAGTGTTTGGCTGCTTTTTATTTTTCAATCCGTTTTCGTTTATGCATGATTTGTGTGCGAACTCGCGATACTGGGTGTGTGCAGTTTATGGTGCAGATGTTCCGATGGCGAGGAGGGACGCGCTTTCTTGAGGTGTGGAAGTCTAGGGCAACCTAGCTTGGGATGATGCCCAACCACATCGGACTCACCTTGTTCTCATATAGTAGTCCACTCACCTTGGATATGCATACACATTTTGAGGAATAAGTCATCGACAGTGTTTTGTTTTTGGGGTTATGGCGCCTTCGCGACCTCTTGGGGTGTGGAAGTCAAAGTTGGGCATGCCAACATTACTTGGGTTCGAACCCAACAAAAAGAAAAACAAAAAAACTCAATTATAAGTTGAGTGGGATATATTTACAAGGCGCCATGCCCTCTCTACCTAATACCACTATTAAGTTATCTGATCTGTACTGCCCACTATGCAAAACAAGAAACTCGGTCGGCACGGCGGTGCTGCGCCCGCCCACTGAAGCTCTACGGCAAGGACTAAACCGTTATCCAAACCGCAGGATTTACTAGACAATTAGCTGTTCGGATGCGGTGCAAGATCAATCTTAACAAAGAGGGGCTTGCCATTCAGATCAGCTTGTAAGTGGCATGCTAAGGCAGTGTGGGATCCCAAGCAGTCTGACTATCATACGATCGAGTTCTCAGGATTTTCAGGTAAGCCGTATCCCACGGTCCCACTGTCCGCAAGTTCAAAAGAGATTCTGCCGATGGAAAAAATCTTTTCAGGAAAAAGTTGCTCGATTACTGTATTGGCAGTGTGTGTCCACCCTGACCGAAACTCATCGAAACCCAAGTGGATGTTATATTTCTATCTAAGGCTTGCACACGCTGACTGATTTATGTCTCTCCACATTCTTCATCGCAAGAACTTCCATATTTCACGTTGAACATTTCTCGCTCCTCAGGGCTCGTGGAGAGCGAACGCTGCTGTGGAGTTGTGCTGCTGCAGAGGGCGATGCGTGCGACTGCTGGCTGTGAGAATTAGAGCGTTTGCATGTTGCTTCCCTATTCCACGAGAAGGATCTACGAGCCTTTGGCTCTTTGCAATTCCCTCTATCCCCTGTGCTGTTCTTCGCGCGCTTTTGTCCAGTGGACTGGGGCGCGAGAGTGGCGCAGGGTCCAGAAGGCGCAGGCGTCTGTGGCGGTTTGGCGTTTATTTGGCGTTTTGACTGGCGCCTCTGTGTTGGGTGTCTTCGATGTTGTCTTTGTGCGAGGTGTGGAGGGGTCTGTTGGCGCTATGTCGCTTTTAGCATATTGCTCCTTTGCCCTGCGCGCTGTTCGAAGATTCCGACGTCTGAGATTCTGTGCGCTGGGTCCATCACTGTGTGTGGTGCCTGCTGCGCCTAAAGCAAGGTTGGCATGCCCAACCTTGACTTCCACATCCCAACAGGGACACAATGCGCCATAACCCACAAAAAAATTAAATCTGCCTAATAAGGCTTATCCTAACGTAATGCTCCTAAAACTTTGCATAAGTATTGAAGACAATATATGCAAATGGTGTGACTTAGATGTGGCTGGGTTTGAACCCAAGCAGAGTTGGCATGCCCAACCTTAACTTCCACACCCCAAGAGGTCGCGTAGGCGCCATAAACCTAAAACAAAAACTTTTCCTATCCTATATCCTATCCTATATCCCATCCTATCACTTATCCCAATTCGATGCTCCTCAAAATGTGTATGCATATCCAAGGTGAATGGATTGAAATATGAAACAAAGGCGAGTCCGATGTGGTTGGGTGTCATCCTAAGCTAGGTTGCCCTAGACGTCCAAACCTCAAGAAAGCGCGTCCCTCCTCGCGATCGGGACATCTGCGACAAAAGCTGCGCACACCCAGTATCGTGAGTTTTCACATATGCATAAAGGAATTGAAAAATAAAAGCGGCCAAATACTTCGGCAATCCCTGCGCATAACACAGCAGCCACAACACCGTTCCGCCTATGAGGCGAACGTTCAGAAAATTATGGGGAGTGAACTTTGGTGCGCAGCACTTTATACTGAAGTTAGTCAACGCCAACGACAATCATATCCGCGATATCGATAGAAGATAATCTGTTCTAATAATCCTGTAAATTAAATTCACGATGACACGCGAGACGACAGATGCGAGACGATATGACCGTCACGACAGTTCAGATTCTTTTCGGGATTGAGACGGAAACCTCGTTCCAGCCCTAGCGCGTATAACCATTACCTTTGGATATTGGGAAGAGTGGAAAATTTTCCGGGGGGGGGAGGGGGACATACAACTATGAAAAAATCCTTTCGAATATGATCCTGAAAAGAAGAAAAGCTGAAGCTCTTAAGAAGCCGCTTTGACGGTGAGAGTGGAAGATAACCTGGAACATTTCCCGTCAAGCAGACTTAGAAGCTTGAAGCGCTGCAAAGAAGCTCTTTGTTAAGGTGTCGTCGCAAAGTTTGCTTTTAAAAGCAATTGAGAGTTGGTGATTGCTTGCGCAAAAGTCTTTGAAGCAAAGATCTTTGCGCAAAGACTTTTCGAACATCTTTAACACACGGATTTAAAAGCTTGCGCAAAGATGTTTGTAATGCTCTTCAGACTTTGCGGTGTCGCTGAGTTTGCTTAAGCTATCGAGAGTTGGTGGAAGCTTGCTCAAAGATCTTTAAAGCAAAGATCTTTGCGCAAAGACCATCTCAAACATCTTTAGCAAGCAGGTTTAAAAGCTTGCGCAAAGATAATTGTAAAGCTTTTTTTTGCTTTGCGGTGTCGCGTGTAGTTTGCTTAAGCGATCGAGAGTTGGTGGATGCTTGCGCAAAGACATTCTCAACCATCTTTAACACGCAGATTTAAAAGCTTGTGCAAAGATAATTGTAAAGCTCTTAAGCCTTTGCGGTTTCGCAAAGCTTGCTTAAGCAATTGAGAGTTGGTGGAAGCTTGCGCAAAAATCTTTGAAGCAAAGATCTTTGCGCAAAGACATTCTCAAACATCTTTAGCAAGCAGATTCTTTAAAAGCTTGCGCAAAGATGGCTATAAAGCTCTGTAGACTTTGCGGTGTCGCTTCCCGTCAAAAGCAGACATATTTCTAACTCTTGACACAAACCCCGTAATTGCCAAACAAACATGTGAAGATTTAGCAGCGAAACCAGAAAAAGTTCATCGATGAACTCTTTCAAAAAAGAAAGTATTGTTTTCAAAAGAAATCGCAAAAAAAGGTTCATCGATAAACTCTTTCTATTATTTTAAAGCTTTTTCAACACTATTCTTCACGTTTTTGAGATAAGAGTTCATCGATGAACTCTTTCCGCAATCTTTTAAGAAAGAAACGCTTTTTTAAACCGCACGATGGCTTCTCACGAGCTCTGTGAACCGGCTAATAATGTTATAAAAAAACAGCAAAAAAAAAGGCGAAACGTTCATGGATGAACTCTTTTTCTAAAAAATGAACACGTTTCCACTTTTTTCGTTAACGTTTTTGAGAAAGCGTTAATTGATGAACTCTTTCATAACTTA
Source organism: Cymbomonas tetramitiformis (assembly GCA_001247695.2). Taxonomy (NCBI): domain Eukaryota; kingdom Viridiplantae; phylum Chlorophyta; class Pyramimonadophyceae; order Pyramimonadales; family Pyramimonadaceae; genus Cymbomonas; species Cymbomonas tetramitiformis. The sequence goes on along the minus strand of LGRX02000574.1, from coordinate 64,406 downwards.
AACCTTTTGAACCTCTTTTCAGTGCAGTTCTCAGAGGAGTTTGAGCGGAAACTTACCCGTTAAAGTTTCCATACACATTTTCCCATTTCCAAGACGTCTTCTTAAGAAAGCGTTCATCGATGAACTTTGTCTTAAAATCTTCCCTTTTACACACCTTTTCCAGCGCCGCAGGGAATAGGCACTCTCACCTTCGAAGCGGCTTCTCCAGAGCTTCAACTGTTCTTCTTTTCACGATTATATTATAGAAGATTGTTTCAGAATCATATATCTTTTACCCAGCAATTTTCCATTTCCCTTTCCCCTTTTTCCCAGCTCCCCTTTTTCCCGGCACCACGCGGGCCTTCGACCCGCAATTTCCCCTCTCCCTCCCCCTTTTACCCGGCTTCTTGCGGGCCTTCGGCCCGCACTTTTCCCTCTCCCCTTCCCGTTTCCCGGTTCCCGCGCCTTCTCGGCCCGCACTCCTCCCTCCCCCACCCCCTTTACCGGCTCCCCTAGGGGCTTCGGCCCGCAAATTTCCCTTTTCCCTTGGCCTTTTTCCCGGCTCCCCGCGTGCCTTCGGTTTGTGATTTCCCCTTTGACCTTGGCCTTTTCCCCGGCACCCAGCGGGCCTTCGCCCGCACTTCCCCTCTCCCTTCTTCCTTTTTCCCTCCCGGGCCTTCGCCCGCAAATTTCCCTTTTCCTTTCACATTTTCACGGGGAGCCCAATCTTTCCCCCCCCCCACTGTAAGGGGGGGACGATGGGTCACCCGGCTTTCACCCCTCGACCTGTGTTGTCACTAGTCACCGTGTCACCGCTCTTTGACTCATAAAACACTCTGCTCAGTATTTTATATCATCTTAGCACACAGTGAATCTCTGCCCCCTGCCATTCTGTTTCACTGCTTACCGCGATATATATATATACCCAATCATATATATATATATATCCCCTCTTTCGTGAGGTTATCGGCCACCACTTGGGGAGGTTTTCGCTTGGATCCTTGAGGCCGCACCAGCTCCTCTCGTACAACAACTTCGACGTCCGCACCAGCTTCGTCTTGTCCCGCGTTGACACCGGTCTTCGCCGCAACGTTTTTTCAGCGTTGCCATTCGCTGGGATTCTTTATCGCCTTATTGAACCATCTGAGGCCAGGGTCGCACCAGCGCCCTCATCTTCAACACGCTGAACACTCCACCCTACATTTTACCTGTCATGGCATCGGCTAGCCGCCGCAGTCTGGGTGACGTGCTCCGCTCTGCGCGTGCGGCATCTGCTTCGCCCACGCCTACATCATCACCGCAGTCTGGTTCCCAGGCGCAGTCACCGCGTGCTCGCACCGCCGGCCTTGATCCGGTGGTGCGCATGAGCACGCTCATCAGCAAGCCCAACTCCATTTCACCTGCTGCCACGTCTGCTCAATTTCACCGCGACGCCTCGGTCTGGGTTTCTACCCCTGTCCGAGCTTCTCAGCAGCACGAGTACAGCGACCGCATGGACTACGTCTTCAGCTATGGGGAGGAGCTGGTGAAGTTACTCCGCTCCCATGGCTTTAAGCCCCAAAAGGGTTTCACGCTCGACGGTTCCGACGCTGAGGCCGACTTCGCCATTCTGCTCAGCAACCTTCGACACGTGTTGTCCCCAATTTCACACTTCGAGTACGACAAGCTTTTTGACTTGGAGCACGAGTACCCGGTGTACCACTAGTCTCTCAACGAGCTCCTCTTCAACATTCTTAAGGGCGTCCTCAAGGGTACGGCACTGGCTCTCTACCAGGAGTCCGCCCGTGTCCACCCGCGTGATTGACGCTGCGCTCTACAGCGCCTTCGGTTCCATTTCGAGGCCACCACTGACCCCGACACCTTCCGCTTCTGGACGAAGCTGCGGTCGACCATCATCGACGAGACCGCTGACCCTGCCCCCCAGCTCACGGTGCTTCGCGTGCTGGGGGACAAGCACCAGCGCCTGCACCCTACCTACGACGATGCCGGCAGGGTGCAGGACCTGCATCACGTTCTTGGCCGGTCGGCAGCCAGCTCCCCTCATGTGTCACCACTGTATCTGGTGGTGCTGCGTGAGCTGGCTGCCGGCCACGCATTCACGTTCTCGGCCCTGCTCCTTCGCCTCAGCACAGTCTGGCAGGGCAAGGGCCATCTTGCACGGCTCCGTTCCCCGTCCACGGGGTCCGGTGGTGGCAAGCACGCGCCCACCTCTGCGTCATTCAATTCCGTGCAGCGCAGCAACATTGTCAAGCCCGTCGGCGACTGGAAGCCGCCGCCCCGCCACGGCCGCTATCTCGTGTGGGAAGGTGTCGGCTAACCCGGCGTTACATGCTTTCGCCTCTGGGGTCTCACTGACGCTCACATCCCCACCCGTGGCGTGTGCCCCTATTCGTGCGCGGCATCATTTGCCCCCGAGCAGGCACCGGCGGGCGCGCCGGCGGCACCGCCTCGCCCCACGATTGACGCATGGTTGCAGCCGCCTGCACCTCCTGCTCCCGCTGCAGCGGCCGCCGTACATTTTGCCGAGGGGTCTCCCTCCCCGCAGTTTGCTACGGTTGACGACTCTGACCCGGCGGCTTTCACTCTCCGCCTGCCTCTCGATCACGATCCTCCCGGATCAGAGCCCGACGACTCTGCGGGTCACGATGACGACGATTGGCCGGCACTGCGTACCGTGCCGTGGATCCCGCCTATTCAGGGCGTCACTTCAGCGCTCAACTACAGCAACAAGCAAGATTCGCCGTGACGTGCACCTACGGGTTAGCACTGCCTTGTAGATTAGACTTGGGATTAGCCATTCTAGCCGAGCCGGTGTGGCTCCTTGTCTCTGCATGGCTGCCTTGCCTGGCGACACCTCATCCCCACGGGGTGATGTGGTGTCACGGGGAGCCCAATCTTTCCCCCCCACTGTAAGGGGGGGGACGATGGGTCACCCGGCATTCACCCCTCGACCTGTGTTGTCACCAGTCACCGTGTCACAGCTCTTTGACTCATAAAACACTCTGCTCAGTATTTTATATCATCTTAGCACACAGTGAATCTCTGCCCCCTGCCATTCTGTTTCACTGCTTATCGTGATATATATATA
>LGRX02000574.1:0-61001 GCA_001247695.2 Cymbomonas tetramitiformis | reverse complement strand
GGGACGGCCCCTCCCCTTGGGGACACGGAACCATCTTATATTGCAAGACTTTTGAAAGTTATTGCAGGAGGGTTTGAAGAAATTCGTTTGACTGTTGCACAGCTTCTGTTTCTGTCATGGTTTCACTGCTCGAGATGTCAACTGTATGCGGGTCAGTGTTTAAGGTGGTGGTGGTGTTTAACAGCAAGCATTCGGCCCGCAATGTCCCCTGTCCCTTCCCCCCTTTTCCCGGCTCCCTGCGGGCCTTCGGTTCGTAATTTACCCTTTTTCCCGTGCCCATTTTCCCGGCTTCCCGCGGGCAAAGGCCCATAGTTTTCCCCTCTCCTTTCTACCGTTTTCCCGGCTCTTTGCGGGCCTTGCGTACCTGGGCACCTCTTGACTTCCCCCCTCTTTCCCGGCTCCCCATGGGCCTTCGGCCCACCCGAATTCCCCCTTCCCCAGATCCCCGCGGGCCTTCGGCCCGCAATTTTTCCTCCCTCCCTCTTCCCTTCCCTGGCTCCCCGACATTCGTACAACAACACTCAGCAACACTCGTACACGGCACTTATGCAAAATCGTTCCATTTCCAGAAGCCTATAAGGATTAAGGAATGCTGGTGGATTAATCAGTGGAGAAGATATGTGTATGGCGGCCTCAAGTGGCCTCACTCCCACATAACAACATGATTCATATGATATGCTTGTAGATAATGATATGGTTTAGATGATTGGGTTGCTCTCGCATGCGGCATATCTTCATGCAAATGTCCATGTACCCGTAAGTACCTTGTCCTACGTATGCCGCGCGCGAGATCGGAGTTATGCTCCCGCCTTTTGGGTTGCTCTCGTGCGCGGCATACAACGAATGTCTTAATGTTTTTGGAACCCATATGTACATTGTCCTACGTATGCCGCACGCGATATCGGAGTTATTATCCACGATCACGCATGATCGCACAGATTCAACAAAGCCCAATTAAATTTCTGACAATGGCGCGACGGATAGAACTGCGCACTTTAAAAGCTCGACTTTGCGTGAATAGGATTTAGCTCGCTTTTCTAGCTAGAGAATAGATCATCGTGGCGACAATAGCCGGGTAAAGAATAACAATGAAGACCAAAACAAATGTATGTATACGTATGTAGTGTAACGCATACCGCAACATTATGCATAACTCACGGTGCCATATGTCCCACAACAAGTTTTCGGTTTTTTTTTTGACGTTCGCGCGCGGTGGATTTGGGAGTTTTGATGTTTGTTAAGTGGTGTAAATTGGGCGAGGGGTGAATTTTATGCATAAAACAAAATATGCAAAGTATCATGGGGCAGAGGTCTTTGTGGATGATGATAATGACGATTTTTGGGTGTGGATGAGGGTGATGATCTTTAAGGTCGTCAAACGAAAGTGGGACCAGAAAGATAGCGTTTCTGACAATAACGATTGTGCCACCTCGCAAGATCTTTAGTTTTTGTTAGCCGGTTTATCTTAACCGGGTAGCAGCGCGTCTGGGGCTGCCCTGGCGGGATCTTCCTCGGTCTTAGTTGGCCATGCTACTTTCAGTTTAGGATTTAGATCACTTAGGCTTTTCGCCATGCTCCTTCTCTTCTCAACTTTTGTGAAACAGTCAGCGATGCTGCTTCCTTTCCACCGGCTGACAGTTTCAGTAAATGTTCGCAGATACTACGGAATCTTCTGCTCGCCAAAAAAATAATGTTCAGCACTCGCAGTTTGCGTGGCACGAGAATTCGTGGTGCCCTTCGGGACACGTTCATTTTGAGATGCGATAGGGATTTGCTCTTTTAGAACCCGTTTAGTATCAGGTTATGATAGAATAGTTTGATAAGCGGTATTGGAACTATTCATCGAAAGTCATCTAGTTATTTGAATAGTCTACTATATGTACTTCAATATTTGCCATATGTACACCAACATACCTATTATCAATCACGTTTTCGCTATGTTCGATACCGCGTGGAGGGGCGCCAACCTCCGGTGTGGACATCTTATTTGTTGCTCTGCATTCTTGTCAATGTTATATCTACATTTGTTCGCTCGGCATTCTCATTCTCCTCGGAATATTTTTGTTCCCCTGACCGTGTTTACAAATCTACGGCGGGTCCATTTTCAAATTCCAGCATAGCTGCGGCGGGACCTATTGCCAAAATGGGTTGCGTGTGTGCTGAATCGTGCTTGTTTCATGTAGTTCAAATGAAAGGTGTTTTTTAATGGTAGCAGTGTGATAGCAGTTGATTTTAATGCAATGGCTCTGAACTTGTGTGACTTAAGAAATAAGTAGAAACACTGAATTAACAGTCAGGACTTTGTGTGTGGTTTGAAATTAACCTTCCAATTGGTATGGGGAACAACACTTCACCCTTTTCTTTTGCCTCCATCGTTTCAAAAGTGCTATGCATCACTCAGTTACTGGTTGGCCCTCTGGAGGCACCACTGAAGTAAAAAGTGCAGAGGCACACCAAAAATGCTATATTATTTAATGCTAGAGCATTTGTCAGCTGGTAGCCCAGTTGGTGTCCCAGTGCTTTTTATACATGAGCTCAGAAGATATCAAGTTTCGGTGCTCAATTCGCTACTGTATACTCCGAAGAGATGTCTACAATATGTACATGTACCTAATATACGCTCCACTAACAGATCTAGCTGCTGTATTGGATAACTGTCACCCTGAACTCTCCGGCAGTGAGATCCAAGCTTGCTGCGCCCACACCTGGATTAAAGATGTTGATGCGGATCATTGCGCTTTGTACAACTGAGCATGTCACGACCGCACTGCTCACTGGCTGGCTGTAGGATGCCACTACAATGTCACCAAGCTCTGCAGAAGAGACCGCCAGATCCTGGTACCACAGTCCTCCTGGGAGAATGGAAGGTGGGTCGATGGTGATGGTCTTTGTGCTGGTGTGTTTCTTGATAATGGCACCACCACCCACTTGGAGCGTGTTTGCACTCAGCAGGCCGTTGACTTGCACCTTCTTTGAATGGTCAACAGGCCCCACTGTCACCTGGTATGATGCCATACCCAACAAAAGTTCGCCATTAGTTGCACCCGAAGCCCCGCCGCCGCCGTCAATGGTGATGTCACCACCTTTCCCGCCGACATTGTCATATCCACCCGCACCAGCACCTGCCACAATCGCAATTGCACCTCCAGCTCCACCTTTGCTGTATGTTCCATTCCCACCATTGCCAGCTGTGAGGCTGATCATGCCACCCTTGCTGCCATCTCCTGTGGTATTACCACCAATCAAGGAGAGGTGCCCACCAGCCCCAGTGCCGCTGTCCCCAACATACACACTGATGTCGCCGCCCTCTCCCGTCTCTGCATTTCCAGAAAACATCTTAAGCGAACCACTGTCACCTGAGCAAGTGCTCCCAGAGGACATGGAGAGAGAACCCGAGTCTGCTGTACTTGTTCCAACTCCAGAAGCAATGTCAATTGTTCCACTCGTTGCTGCTGAGCTGTACCCGGAAGTTACCCGAATAGCACCTCCAAGCCCAGTGGATGCTCCAGAACGGATCTCCACCAAGCCACCTTCTGCGTCACTGGTGCCAGACATAGCATCGCGACCATAGATATGCACAGGGCCACCGGTAGCCGACGCAGTGGTACCGCCACGAATCACTACAGAACCTCCATCGCAGGCATGGGTGCACCCTTCTAAGATGGCATCATATTTGCTGGTTAGCATCGTTACTGTGCCGTTGTTGCTATCAGTGCAAGTCAGGAAGTCGAGACCATAGAAGGAGGAGTCGCATTCACGTTCGCAGGTGCCGCTCCAGGCGATGGCGTACTCACTGGCGCTCACAAGGATACCCTCCCCACAGTAATAAAACGCGTCGCATTCCGAGGTTGCATAGCTGTTTCCACCCTCCAGTACCAAGCTGCCACCAGCACCACCAGCCGTTGCCTCACCATCACCGGCATGCACAGTCAAGGTGCCTCCGGTGGCAGAGTCGGCAGTAGTGTCACCACCATATAAGGACAAAGCACCGCCACTGCCGGTGTCCCCGGTACCCACTGTTAGGGAGATAGCTCCACCAGCACCACCCGAAGCTGAGCCCGTCTTCATATTCAGCTGTCCGCTAGTGCCTGCGGTTGTCTTGCCAGTTGCGAGGAAGATTCCGCTGGACTCTCCACTTTCACCAGAAAGCTCAGTCTCAATCATCACGAGACCGCCAACGGCACCCTCACCACCCGTCAAGTAAAGTGAACCGCCACGTCCAGTGGAAGACTTGCCGCCGCGGAGCTCAATGTTGCCACCCGCACCAGTCACACCACTGGTTGATTCCCCACCAGTAAACACCACAGTTCCACCATCACCGCCTGCAGAGAGTCCTCCCGAGAAGTCGATGCCGCCACCATTTCCGCCGGCACCATAGCCACCAGTGTAGATAATACCGCCACCCTTCCCACCATTGCTACTAGTGCCGTTACCAGCATTCACCTGCACAGAGCCGCCCGTCATATGTGCTGCGGACGTGATGCCAGCATCAATGAAGACGTGCCCCGCACCATACGTAGCTGCACCACCCACAGAGACGCTGATGTTGCCCGAAGAACCCTCTGTGGCCTCCCCCGTCTTCAGCTTCAGGTTACCGCTCACACCTGCAATTCCAGCATCTGCAGTGGCAAGCTCGAGGTAGCCACTAGAGGTGGAGGCACTTGCACCAGTCTTCAAGAACATGCTGCCACCAACACCAGTGGCCGCCGCTCCGCCTGTCATCACCATGTCACCGCCAACACTTGCAAGGCCCGAAGCTGCACCACCAGTGATTGAGAGCTTGCCACCGGACATGGCGTCGGCAATCGTCTTTCCAGCGGTAAGGGACATTGCACCGCCATCGGCTGCCGTTGAGGTGCCAACAGTTAAGAGCATGTGGCCACTAACAAGATCACTGGCACCTGTCTCAATCTCCACGTTCCCGGAGCGGCCTGTCTCAGCAATCCCCGAGGCCATCTTGAGCAAACCGCTGGTGCTTGTTGCAGATCCTGTGGCAATCAAGGTTGCACCAGACGTGGCCCCAGTGCCGGAGGTGATGGAGACCTCACCACCAGTACCATCTGCAGCAGCACCTGCATCCATTTCGATAGCTCCTCCGATACCATAAAAGAGGCTAGTCAGGCCGCTGTGGATGGCCACCTTGCCACCATCAGCAGAGGATGCATCCCCAACGGTCAGCTTGATGTCACCACCACTGCCACCCTTTCCAGCGCCTGTGTGCATGTCAATCATCCCCGAAACGCCTGCAGCAGCATCTCCGGTGCTTAGAGTCACGGAACCAGATTGTCCCACAACGCCCGAGTCCGCAGTGCCCATGGACAAGCTGCCACTGGAGGTGGAGGCGCTGGCCCCAGTCAACACGGTTATGTTACCCCCCGTTGCGGTGGCTGCAGCACCAGCAGTGAGAGAGAGGTCTCCTCCAGTATCACCCTCCTCTGTTCCGGCAGAGAGGGACTCGCCCGCAGTGATAGTGATCATGCCACCGACACTGCCGGAGGTGGCAGCTGCACTTGCCTGGCCTGCCACTAAAGCGATAGCACCTGCAGACACACCAGTGTCCGAAGTATCGCCCGCACTCATCACGAGATTGCCACCGTTGCCAGTGTCACCCTCACCAACCAACAGACTGATGCCACCAGCACCACCACCCGAGGAGCTTCCAGAGGACAAGGTGATGGTACCACTGTCACCCGCAAGAGCAGTGCCGGTGGCCATTAATGAGTCACCACTTACACCATCAGCACCACTATCAGCAGTCAACAGAGACATTGCACCACTCGTATATTGCGAGCCGTAGCCCGAGGTGATCTTCACCTGGCCGCCAGTGCCAGTCTCAGAAACACCGGCAGTCAAGACAACATCTCCACCAGTCCCAGCTGCACCCGCTGTGGTGCCTGCAGCCAGTGACAGGGATCCACCATCACCGGTGTCACCCTTGCCTACCGTCATCGCAATGCTGCCCGCAGCTCCAGAGAATGCACTGCCAGTGGACAATGAGATGGCTCCGGTATCCCCGGCACAAGAGCTGCCAGACTTCAAGGTAAGAGCTCCACTCTTGCCATTTGCACCACTGTTCTCAGAGCGAATCACCACGGCCCCACTTGCACTTGCATCATTGCCTTCTCCACTGGAAATGAGGACAGATCCGCCCGCACCCGACGCAGAGTAACCGCCAATGAGCTGCACAGCGCCGCCAACGCCGTTCGCTGCTCCCATGCCGTTGCCACCCTTCAACAATACTTGCCCTCCAACACCTGAAGTAGAATGACCGCCAACCAGCTCAACGGCTCCGCCAAGGCATTGCTGCGTGCAACCCGCACGGACAAGATCGTAAACTGCTTCCTCAACAGCAAATCCTCCACATACGTAGGTGGAGGCGCCGTAGAAAGAGCAGTCCTTCTCACAGCCTCGCTGCACTCCTAAGAAGACCTCAGTAGATACCATTGTGCCACTGCAGTCATAAATGCTGAGATCACATTCAGTGGAACCGAGTGCCTGCCCGCCTGTAAGCTCAACATCACCACCACGTCCACCAACTTTGCTCGCACCAACACCCCCGGTGATGGAGACATCACCACCAACAGAGTAGTCACCGGTCACACGAGAGCCAGTGAGGGACATGAGGCCCCCTGAGGCAATGTCGCTCTCGCCCACGGTCAAGGCTATATCACCAGTTATGCCAGCTGTGGAGGCTCCGGTGGAAAGTGAAATGCCACCCGTTGGCCCATTCACGCTCGCGCCGCTTGACAGGTCGATAGCGCCGCTTGCTCCGGAAGATCCACCCGTGGGAGTAAACATTGAAATGGAGCCACTGTTTGCAATCGTAGCATATCCACTGGTCATGGTAAGCTTGCCACCCTCTGCATTCTGCGAGTCGCCCGCATCGAGAATAATGTCACCACCATCAGAGCTAGCAGAGGAGGAATTGCCAGATGTCAGCACGATGCTGCCGCCTTTCCCAACTAGACCATCTCCAACAGAAAGAGAAATGTTCCCACCTGAACCACCCGATGAGACACCAGTGGACAGGGAAATCTCCCCACTTGCGCCAAAAGTAGAATCACCAGAGAAGAAGCTTAAGGAGCCGCTAACTCCATAGAACGCCGAGTCTGCAGAAGCGATTGTGACATTCCCACTAGAGGTGGAAATGCTACTGCCGGAGAGGAGGTCAATGGCGCCGCCTACACCACTTGCTGCAATACCACCAGCAATAAATACTGCTCCACCATCCTCGGACACTTTAGATCCAATGGATTCTCCACCGGTGATCAACACATTACCACCGTCGATAGATCCCTTTCCTGCAGTAACCAAAGCATTTCCACCATCATTAGAATCGGAAAGCCCAGCAGTCATGTAAACATCACCGCCCTTGCCGGCAAAATCAGTAGTGCGGCCCGCAGTCACAAACACGTCACCGCCGTTGCCGGTGTTGCCCGTGCCCACGGTCACCACCATGTCGCCGCCGCGCCCGAGGGTGGCATCCCCAGATGTCAGCATCACGTCACCAGAGTCCCCGGCCGTCGCAGTGCCCGTGGTCACGTACACGCCTCCGCTCACTCCGTAGAAGCCAGCGTCCGCAGTGTCGATGGTCACCTCACCACTGGAGGTGGAGGTACTGTACCCGGTCGTCATGCGCAGGTTGCCGCCGTACGACGTGCTCGCCGCACCCGCCGTCACCACCACGTCACCGCCCACATCCGAGGTTGCGTTGGTGCCCAGCGCCTCCCCTGCTGTGAAGATCATGGCGCCACCGTCGCCACCGTCCACTGCATCAGTGCTGCTTCCCAGCCCAGCAGTCAGAGATACCATGCCACCCACGGTGCTCTTGGCCGTCGTCTCCCCGCTGATCACAAACATGTTGCCACCGTCACCAGTGTTGCCCACGCCCACCATCAGGTTGATGTCGCCACCCGCTCCCATCGTCGCAGATCCAGACTCCAGACCCAGGCTGCCGCTTGCGCCCGCCGACGTGTTTCCAGTGCTCACGTACACCGCGCCGCTCACGCCATAGAACCCAGAGTCCGCAGTGCCGAGGCTCATGTACCCGCTGGAGGTGGCCACGCTCTTGCCCGTCATCACACGCACCTCACCCCCATACGAGCTCAGCGCCGCACCGGCGGTCACCACCACATCGCCGCCATAGTCGGAGCCATCGTTGCCACCGTTTGCCGCGCCCGCAGTCAGCACCAGGTCGCCGCCGTCACCTCCATCAGTGCTGTCAGTGCTGCTGCCGAGCCCGGCCGTGATGTACACCTTGCCTCCGGTGGCACCCGCAGCGATTGACTCCCCGCTGGTCACCTTCACGTCACCGCCCGTCACAGCATCTCCGTAGCCCACCGCCATGTTCAGCATACCACCCGCACCGTTCGTGGCAGATCCCGTCAGCACCTCCACCATGCCGGAGGTGCCATAGCTGGCGGTGCCTGTGCTCACTTGCACATCACCGCTCACTCCGTAGAAGCCAGAGTCCGCAGTCACAATCACCACGTTCCCGCTGTCATAAATGTCACCCGCTCCGCTTCCCACAAGGATGGAGCCTCCAGTGTGATTCTGGGAGCCACCTCCACTCACCACAATATCACCGCCCTTGCCGGCACCGGAGCTCGTGTACCCGGCAGTCACCGACACGTCGCCGCCGTCGCCCGTGTTGCCAGCACCCACCGTCATCATGATGTCACCACCAGCGCCCGCAATGGAATCACCAGTGGTCACCGAGAAGCTGCCCGACGTGCCCGCCAGCGCCGCACCGGTGCTCAGCTGCATCAGCCCGCTCACCCCGTAGAACCCAGAGGTCTCCGTCATCATCGTCACGGTGCCGCTGTTGTTAGTGGTGCCGTACCCGCTGGCCACCAGGATGTCGCCACCCTGGCTGTAGTCAGACAAGCCCGCCTTCACCTGCACGTCGCCGCCCTTGCCCCATGCATCCGTGGTGCGGCCCGCAGTCACAAACACGTCACCGCCGTTGCCGGTGTTGCCCGTGCCCACGGTCACCACCATGTCGCCGCCGCGCCCGAGGGTGGCATCCCCAGATGTCAGCATCACGTCACCAGAGTCCCCGGCCGTCGCAGTGCCCGTGGTCACGTACACGCCTCCGCTCACTCCGTAGAAGCCAGCGTCCGCAGTGTCGATGGTCACCTCACCACTGGAGGTGGAGGTACTGGACCCGGTCATCAACTTCAGGTTGCCGCCGTACGACGTGCTCGCCGCGCCCGCCGTCACCACCACGTCACCGCCCACATCCGAGGTTGCGTTGGTGCCCAGCGCCTCCCCTGCTGTGAAGATCATGGCGCCACCGTCGCCACCGTCCACTGCATCAGTGCTGCTCCCCAGCCCAGCAGTCAGAGATACCATGCCACCCACGGTGCTCTTGGCCGTCGTCTCCCCGCTGATCACAAACATGTTGCCACCGTCACCAGTGTTGCCCACGCCCACCATCAGGTTGATGTCGCCACCCGCTCCCATCGTCGCAGATCCAGACTCCAGACCCAGGCTGCCGCTTGCGCCCGCCGACGTGTTTCCAGTGCTCACGTACACCGCGCCGCTCACGCCATAGAACCCAGAGTCCGCAGTGCCGAGGCTCATGTACCCGCTGGAGGTGGCCACGCTCTTGCCCGTCATCACGCGCACCTCACCCCCATACGAGCTCAGCGCCGCACCGGCGGTCACCACCACATCGCCGCCATAGTCGGAGCCGTCGTTGCCACCGTTTGCCGCGCCCGCAGTCAGCACCAGGTCGCCGCCGTCACCTCCATCAGTGCTGTCAGTGCTGCTGCCGAGCCCGGCCGTGATGTACACCTTGCCTCCGGTGGCACCCGCAGCGATTGACTCCCCGCTGGTCACCTTCACGTCACCGCCCGTCACAGCATCTCCGTAGCCCACCGCCATGTTCAGCATACCACCCGCACCGTTCGTGGCAGATCCCGTCAGCACCTCCACCATGCCGGAGGTGCCATAGCTGGCGGTGCCTGTGCTCACTTGCACATCGCCGCTCACTCCGTAGAAGCCAGAGTCCGCAGTCACAATCACCACGTTCCCGCTGTCATAAATGTCACCCGCTCCGCTTCCCACAAGGATGGAGCCTCCGGTGTGATTCTGGGAGCCACCTCCACTCACCACAATATCACCGCCCTTGCCGGCACTGGAGCTCGTGTACCCGGCAGTCACCGACACGTCGCCGCCGTCGCCCGTGTTGCCAGCACCCACCGTCATCATGATGTCTCCACCAGCGCCCGCAATGGAATCACCAGTGGTCACCGAGAAGCTGCCCGACGTGCCCGCCAGCGCCGCACCGGTGCTCAGCTGCATCAGCCCGCTCACTCCGTAGAACCCAGAGGTCTCCGTCATCATCGTCACGGTGCCGCTGTTGTTGGTGGTGCCGTACCCGCTGGCCACCAGGATGTCGCCACCCTGGCTGTAGTCAGACAAGCCCGCCTTCACCTGCACGTCGCCGCCCTTGCCCCATGCATCCGTGGTGCGGCCCGCAGTCACAAACACGTCACCGCCGTTGCCGGTGTTGCCCGTGCCCACGGTCACCACCATGTCGCCGCCGCGCCCGAGGGTGGCATCCCCAGATGTCAGCATCACGTCACCAGAGTCCCCGGCCGTCGCAGTACCCGTGGTCACGTACACGCCTCCGCTCACTCCATAGAAGCCAGCGTCCGCAGTGTCAATGGTCACCTCACCACTGGAGGTGGAGGTACTGGACCCGGTCATCAACTTCAGGTTGCCGCCGTACGACGTGCTCGCCGCGCCCGCCGTCACCACCACGTCACCGCCCACATCCGAGGTTGCGTTGGTGCCCAGCGCCTCCCCTGCTGTGAAGATCATGGCGCCACCATCGCCACCGTCCACTGCATCAGTGCTGCTTCCAAGCCCAGCAGTCAGAGATACCATGCCACCCACGGTGCTCTTGGCCGTCGTCTCCCCGCTGATCACAAACATGTTGCCACCGTCACCAGTGTTGCCCACGCCCACCATCAGGTTGATGTCGCCACCCGCTCCCATCGTCGCAGATCCAGACTCCAGACCCAGGCTGCCGCTTGCGCCCGCCGACGTGTTTCCAGTGCTCACGTACACCGCGCCGCTCACGCCATAGAACCCAGAGTCCGCAGTGCCGAGGCTCATGTACCCGCTGGAGGTGGCCACACTCTTGCCCGTCATCACGCGCACCTCACCCCCATACGAGCTCAGCGCCGCACCGGCGGTCACCACCACATCGCCGCCATAGTCAGAGCCGTCGTTGCCACCGTTTGCCGCGCCCGCAGTCAGCACCAGGTCGCCGCCGTCCCCTCCATCAGTGCTGTCAGTGCTGCTGCCGAGCCCGGCCGTGATGTACACCTTGCCTCCGGTGGCACCCGCAGCGATTGACTCCCCGCTGGTCACCTTCACGTCACCGCCCGTCACAGCATCTCCATAGCCCACCGCCATGTTCAGCATACCACCCGCACCGTTCGTGGCAGATCCCGTCAGCACATCCACCATGCCGGAGGTGCCATAGCTGGCGGTGCCTGTGCTCACTTGCACATCACCGCTCACTCCATAGAAGCCAGAGTCCGCAGTCACAATCACCACGTTCCCGCTGTCATAAATGTCACCCGCTCCGCTTCCCACAAGGATGGAGCCTCCGGTGTGATTCTGGGAGCCACCAGCGTTCACCACGATGTCACCGCCCTTGCCGGCACCGGAGCTCGTGTACCCGGCAGTCACCGACACGTCGCCGCCGTCGCCCGTGTTGCCAGCACCCACCGTCATCATGATGTCACCACCAGCGCCCGCAATGGAATCACCAGTGGTCACCGAGAAGCTGCCCGACGTGCCCGCCAGCGCCGCACCGGTGCTCAGCTGCATCAGCCCGCTCACCCCGTAGAACCCAGAGGTCTCCGTCATCATCGTCACGGTGCCGCTGTTGTTGGTGGTGCCGTACCCGCTGGCCACCAGGATGTCGCCACCCTGGCTGTAGTCAGACAAGCCCGCCTTCACCTGCACGTCGCCGCCCTTGCCCCATGCATCCGTGGTGCGGCCCGCAGTCACAAACACGTCCCCGCCGTTGCCGGTGTTGCCCGTGCCCACAGTCACCACCATGTCGCCGCCGCGCCCGAGGGTGGCATCCCCAGATGTCAGCATCACGTCACCAGAGTCCCCGGCCGTCGCAGTGCCCGTGGTCACGTACACGCCTCCGCTCACTCCGTAGAAGCCAGCGTCCGCAGTGTCGATGGTCACCTCACCACTGGAGGTGGAGGTACTGTACCCGGTCGTCATGCGCAGGTTGCCGCCGTACGACGTGCTCGCCGCGCCCGCCGTCACCACCACGTCACCACCCACATCCGAGGTTGCGTTGGTGCCCAGCGCCTCCCCTGCTGTGAAGATCATGGCGCCACCGTCGCCACCGTCCACTGCATCAGTGCTGCTCCCCAGCCCAGCAGTCAGAGATACCATGCCACCCACGGTGCTCTTGGCCGTCGTCTCCCCGCTGATCACAAACATGTTGCCACCGTCACCAGTGTTGCCCACGCCCACCATCAGGTTGATGTCGCCACCCGCTCCCATCGTCGCAGATCCAGACTCCAGACCCAGGCTGCCGCTTGCGCCCGCCGACGTGTTTCCAGTGCTCACGTACACCGCGCCGCTCACGCCATAGAACCCAGAGTCCGCAGTGCCGAGGCTCATGTACCCGCTGGAGGTGGCCACGCTCTTGCCCGTCATCACACGCACCTCACCCCCATACGAGCTCAGCGCCGCACCGGCGGTCACCACCACATCGCCGCCATAGTCGGAGCCATCGTTGCCACCGTTTGCCGCGCCCGCAGTCAGCACCAGGTCGCCGCCGTCACCTCCATCAGTGCTGTCAGTGCTGCTGCCGAGCCCGGCCGTGATGTACACCTTGCCTCCGGTGGCACCCGCAGCGATTGACTCCCCGCTGGTCACCTTCACGTCACCGCCCGTCACAGCATCTCCGTAGCCCACCGCCATGTTCAGCATACCACCCGCACCGTTCGTGGCAGATCCCGTCAGCACCTCCACCATGCCGGAGGTGCCATAGCTGGCGGTGCCTGTGCTCACTTGCACATCACCGCTCACTCCGTAGAAGCCAGAGTCCGCAGTCACAATCACCACGTTCCCGCTGTCATAAATGTCACCCGCTCCGCTTCCCACAAGGATGGAGCCTCCAGTGTGATTCTGGGAGCCACCTCCACTCACCACAATATCACCGCCCTTGCCGGCACCGGAGCTCGTGTACCCGGCAGTCACCGACACGTCGCCGCCGTCGCCCGTGTTGCCAGCACCCACCGTCATCATGATGTCACCACCAGCGCCCGCAATGGAATCACCAGTGGTCACCGAGAAGCTGCCCGACGTGCCCGCCAGCGCCGCACCGGTGCTCAGCTGCATCAGCCCGCTCACCCCGTAGAACCCAGAGGTCTCCGTCATCATCGTCACGGTGCCGCTGTTGTTAGTGGTGCCGTACCCGCTGGCCACCAGGATGTCGCCACCCTGGCTGTAGTCAGACAAGCCCGCCTTCACCTGCACGTCGCCGCCCTTGCCCCATGCATCCGTGGTGCGGCCCGCAGTCACAAACACGTCACCGCCGTTGCCGGTGTTGCCCGTGCCCACGGTCACCACCATGTCGCCGCCGCGCCCGAGGGTGGCATCCCCAGATGTCAGCATCACGTCACCAGAGTCCCCGGCCGTCGCAGTGCCCGTGGTCACGTACACGCCTCCGCTCACTCCGTAGAAGCCAGCGTCCGCAGTGTCGATGGTCACCTCACCACTGGAGGTGGAGGTACTGTACCCGGTCGTCATGCGCAGGTTGCCACCATACGACGTGCTCGCCGCGCCCGCCGTCACCACCACGTCACCGCCCACATCCGAGGTTGCGTTGGTGCCCAGCGCCTCCCCTGCTGTGAAGATCATGGCGCCACCGTCGCCACCGTCCACTGCATCAGTGCTGCTTCCCAGCCCAGCAGTCAGAGATACCACGCCACCCACGGTGCTCTTGGCCGTCGTCTCCCCGCTGATCACAAACATGTTGCCACCGTCACCAGTGTTGCCCACGCCCACCATCAGGTTGATGTCGCCACCCGCTCCCATCGTCGCAGATCCAGACTCCAGACCCAGGCTGCCGCTTGCGCCCGCCGACGTGTTTCCAGTGCTCACGTACACCGCGCCGCTCACGCCATAGAACCCAGAGTCCGCAGTGCCAAGGCTCATGTACCCACTGGAGGTGGCCACGCTCTTGCCCGTCATCACGCGCACCTCACCCCCATACGAGCTCAGCGCCGCACCGGCGGTCACCACCACATCGCCGCCATAGTCAGAGCCGTCGTTGCCACCGTTTGCCGCGCCCGCAGTCAGCACCAGGTCGCCGCCGTCACCTCCATCAGTGCTGTCAGTGCTGCTGCCGAGCCCGGCCGTGATGTACACCTTGCCTCCGGTGGCACCCGCAGCGATTGACTCCCCGCTGGTCACCTTCACGTCACCGCCCGTCACAGCATCTCCGTAGCCCACCGCCATGTTCAGCATACCACCCGCACCGTTCGTGGCAGATCCCGTCAGCACCTCCACCATGCCGGAGGTGCCATAGCTGGCGGTGCCTGTGCTCACTTGCACATCACCGCTCACTCCATAGAAGCCAGAGTCCGCAGTCACAATCACCACGTTCCCGCTGTCATAAATGTCACCCGCTCCGCTTCCCACAAGGATGGAGCCTCCGGTGTGGTTCTGGGAGCCACCAGCTCACCACGATATCACCGCCCTTGCCGGCACCGGAGCTCGTGTACCCGGCAGTCACCGACACGTCGCCGCCGTCGCCCGTGTTGCCAGCACCCACCGTCATCATGATGTCTCCACCAGCGCCCGCAATGGAATCACCAGTGGTCACCGAGAAGCTGCCCGACGTGCCCGCCAGCGCCGCACCGGTGCTCAGCTGCATCAGCCCGCTCACCCCGTAGAACCCAGAGGTCTCCGTCATCATCGTCACGGTGCCGCTGTTGTTGGTGGTGCCGTACCCGCTGGCCACCAGGATGTCGCCACCCTGGCTGTAGTCAGACAAGCCCGCCTTCACCTGCACGTCGCCGCCCTTGCCCCATGCATCCGTGGTGCGGCCCGCAGTCACAAACACGTCACCGCCGTTGCCGGTGTTGCCCGTGCCCACGGTCACCACCATGTCGCCGCCGCGCCCGAGGGTGGCATCCCCAGATGTCAGCATCACGTCACCAGAGTCCCCGGCCGTCGCAGTACCCGTGGTCACGTACACGCCTCCGCTCACTCCATAGAAGCCAGCGTCCGCAGTGTCAATGGTCACCTCACCACTGGAGGTGGAGGTACTGGACCCGGTCATCAACTTCAGGTTGCCGCCGTACGACGTGCTCGCCGCGCCCGCCGTCACCACCACGTCACCGCCCACATCCGAGGTTGCGTTGGTGCCCAGCGCCTCCCCTGCTGTGAAGATCATGGCGCCACCATCGCCACCGTCCACTGCATCAGTGCTGCTTCCAAGCCCAGCAGTCAGAGATACCATGCCACCCACGGTGCTCTTGGCCGTCGTCTCCCCGCTGATCACAAACATGTTGCCACCGTCACCAGTGTTGCCCACGCCCACCATCAGGTTGATGTCGCCACCCGCTCCCATCGTTGCAGATCCAGACTCCAGACCCAGGCTGCCGCTTGCGCCCGCCGACGTGTTTCCAGTGCTCACGTACACCGCGCCGCTCACGCCATAGAACCCAGAGTCCGCAGTGCCGAGGCTCATGTACCCACTGGAGGTGGCCACGCTCTTGCCCGTCATCACGCGCACCTCACCCCCATACGAGCTCAGCGCCGCACCGGCGGTCACCACCACATCGCCGCCATAGTCAGAGCCGTCGTTGCCACCGTTTGCCGCGCCCGCAGTCAGCACCAGGTCGCCGCCGTCACCTCCATCAGTGCTGTCAGTGCTGCTGCCGAGCCCGGCCGTGATGTACACCTTGCCTCCGGTGGCACCCGCAGCGATTGACTCCCCGCTGGTCACCTTCACGTCACCGCCCGTCACAGCATCTCCGTAGCCCACCGCCATGTTCAGCATACCACCCGCACCGTTTGTGGCAGATCCCGTCAGCACCTCCACCATGCCGGAGGTGCCATAGCTGGCGGTGCCTGTGCTCACTTGCACATCACCGCTCACTCCATAGAAGCCAGAGTCCGCAGTCACAATCACCACGTTCCCGCTGTCATAAATGTCACCCGCTCCGCTTCCCACAAGGATGGAGCCTCCGGTGTGGTTCTGGGAGCCACCAGCGTTCACCACGATGTCACCGCCCTTGCCGGCACCGGAGCTCGTGTACCCGGCAGTCACCGACACGTCGCCGCCGTCGCCCGTGTTGCCAGCACCCACCGTCATCATGATGTCACCACCAGCGCCCGCAATGGAATCACCAGTGGTCACTGAGAAGCTGCCCGACGTGCCCGCCAGCGCCGCACCGGTGCTCAGCTGCATCAGCCCGCTCACCCCGTAGAACCCAGAGGTCTCCGTCATCATCGTCACGGTGCCGCTGTTGTTGGTGGTGCCGTACCCGCTGGCCACCAGGATGTCGCCACCCTGGCTGTAGTCAGACAAGCCCGCCTTCACCTGCACGTCGCCGCCCTTGCCCCATGCATCCGTGGTGCGGCCCGCAGTCACAAACACGTCACCGCCGTTGCCGGTGTTGCCCGTGCCCACGGTCACCACCATGTCGCCGCCGCGCCCGAGGGTGGCATCCCCAGATGTCAGCATCACGTCACCAGAGTCCCCGGCCGTCGCAGTGCCCGTGGTCACGTACACGCCTCCGCTCACTCCGTAGAAGCCAGCGTCCGCAGTGTCGATGGTCACCTCACCACTGGAGGTGGAGGTACTGGACCCGGTCGTCATGCGCAGGTTGCCGCCATACGACGTGCTCGCCGCACCCGCCGTCACCACCACGTCACCGCCCACATCCGAGGTTGCGTTGGTGCCCAGCGCCTCCCCTGCTGTGAAGATCATGGCGCCACCGTCGCCACCGTCCACTGCATCAGTGCTGCTTCCCAGCCCAGCAGTCAGAGATACCATGCCACCCACGGTGCTCTTGGCCGTCGTCTCCCCGCTGATCACAAACATGTTGCCACCGTCACCAGTGTTGCCCACGCCCACCATCAGGTTGATGTCGCCACCCGCTCCCATCGTCGCAGATCCAGACTCCAGACCCAGGCTGCCGCTTGCGCCCGCCGACGTGTTTCCAGTGCTCACGTACACCGCGCCGCTCACGCCATAGAACCCAGAGTCCGCAGTGCCAAGGCTCATGTACCCACTGGAGGTGGCCACACTCTTGCCCGTCATCACGCGCACCTCACCCCCATACGAGCTCAGCGCCGCACCGGCGGTCACCACCACATCGCCGCCATAGTCGGAGCCATCGTTGCCACCGTTTGCCGCGCCCGCAGTCAGCACCAGGTCGCCGCCGTCACCTCCATCAGTGCTGTCAGTGCTGCTGCCGAGCCCGGCCGTGATGTACACCTTGCCTCCGGTGGCACCCGCAGCGATTGACTCCCCGCTGGTCACCTTCACGTCACCGCCCGTCACAGCATCTCCGTAGCCCACCGCCATGTTCAGCATACCACCCGCACCGTTCGTGGCAGATCCCGTCAGCACCTCCACCATGCCGGAGGTGCCATAGCTGGCGGTGCCTGTGCTCACTTGCACATCACCGCTCACTCCATAGAAGCCAGAGTCCGCAGTCACAATCACCACGTTCCCGCTGTCATAAATGTCACCCGCTCCGCTTCCCACAAGGATGGAGCCTCCGGTGTGATTCTGGGAGCCACCTCCACTCACCACGATGTCACCGCCCTTGCCGGCACCGGAGCTCGTGTACCCGGCAGTCACCGACACGTCGCCGCCGTCGCCCGTGTTGCCAGCACCCACCGTCATCATGATGTCACCACCAGCGCCCGCAATGGAATCACCAGTGGTCACCGAGAAGCTGCCCGATGTGCCCGCCAGCGCCGCACCGGTGCTCAGCTGCATCAGCCCGCTCACTCCGTAGAACCCAGAGGTCTCCGTCATCATCGTCACGGTGCCGCTGTTGTTAGTGGTGCCGTACCCGCTGGCCACCAGGATGTCGCCACCCTGGCTGTAGTCAGACAAGCCCGCCTTCACCTGCACGTCGCCGCCCTTGCCCCATGCATCCGTGGTGCGGCCCGCAGTCACAAACACGTCACCGCCGTTGCCGGTGTTGCCCGTGCCCACGGTCACCACCATGTCGCCGCCGCGCCCGAGGGTGGCATCCCCAGATGTCAGCATCACATCACCAGAGTCCCCGGCCGTCGCAGTGCCCGTGGTCACGTACACGCCTCCGCTCACTCCGTAGAAGCCAGCGTCCGCAGTGTCGATGGTCACCTCACCACTGGAGGTGGAGGTACTGTACCCGGTCGTCATGCGCAGGTTGCCGCCATACGACGTGCTCGCCGCACCCGCCGTCACCACCACGTCACCGCCCACATCCGAGGTTGCGTTGGTGCCCAGCGCCTCCCCTGCTGTGAAGATCATGGCGCCACCGTCGCCACCGTCCACTGCATCAGTGCTGCTCCCCAGCCCAGCAGTCAGAGATACCATGCCACCCACGGTGCTCTTGGCCGTCGTCTCCCCGCTGATCACAAACATGTTGCCACCGTCACCAGTGTTGCCCACGCCCACCATCAGGTTGATGTCGCCACCCGCTCCCATCGTCGCAGATCCAGACTCCAGACCCAGGCTGCCGCTTGCGCCCGCCGACGTGTTTCCAGTGCTCACGTACACCGCGCCGCTCACGCCATAGAACCCAGAGTCCGCAGTGCCGAGGCTCATGTACCCGCTGGAGGTGGCCACGCTCTTGCCCGTCATCACGCGCACCTCACCCCCATACGAGCTCAGCGCCGCACCGGCGGTCACCACCACATCGCCGCCATAGTCGGAGCCGTCGTTGCCACCGTTTGCCGCGCCCGCAGTCAGCACCAGGTCGCCGCCGTCACCTCCATCAGTGCTGTCAGTGCTGCTGCCGAGCCCGGCCGTGATGTACACCTTGCCTCCGGTGGCACCCGCAGCGATTGACTCCCCGCTGGTCACCTTCACGTCACCGCCCGTCACAGCATCTCCGTAGCCCACCGCCATGTTCAGCATACCACCCGCACCGTTCGTGGCAGATCCCGTCAGCACCTCCACCATGCCGGAGGTGCCATAGCTGGCGGTGCCTGTGCTCACTTGCACATCACCGCTCACTCCGTAGAAGCCAGAGTCCGCAGTCACAATCACCACGTTCCCGCTGTCATAAATGTCACCCGCTCCGCTTCCCACAAGGATGGAGCCTCCGGTGTGATTCTGGGAGCCACCTCCACTCACCACGATGTCACCGCCCTTGCCGGCACCGGAGCTCGTGTACCCGGCAGTCACCGACACGTCGCCGCCGTCGCCCGTGTTGCCAGCACCCACCGTCATCATGATGTCTCCACCAGCGCCCGCAATGGAATCACCAGTGGTCACCGAGAAGCTGCCCGACGTGCCCGCCAGCGCCGCACCGGTGCTCAGCTGCATCAGCCCGCTCACTCCGTAGAACCCAGAGGTCTCCGTCATCATCGTCACGGTGCCGCTGTTGTTGGTGGTGCCGTACCCGCTGGCCACCAGGATGTCGCCACCCTGGCTGTAGTCAGACAAGCCCGCCTTCACCTGCACGTCGCCGCCCTTGCCCCATGCATCCGTGGTGCGGCCCGCAGTCACAAACACGTCACCGCCGTTGCCGGTGTTGCCCGTGCCCACGGTCACCACCATGTCGCCGCCGCGCCCGAGGGTGGCATCCCCAGATGTCAGCATCACGTCACCAGAGTCCCCGGCCGTCGCAGTGCCCGTGGTCACGTACACGCCTCCGCTCACTCCGTAGAAGCCAGCGTCCGCAGTGTCGATGGTCACCTCACCACTGGAGGTGGAGGTACTGTACCCGGTCGTCATGCGCAGGTTGCCGCCGTACGACGTGCTCGCCGCGCCCGCCGTCACCACCACGTCACCGCCCACATCCGAGGTTGCGTTGGTGCCCAGCGCCTCCCCTGCTGTGAAGATCATGGCGCCACCGTCGCCACCGTCCACTGCATCAGTGCTGCTTCCCAGCCCAGCAGTCAGAGATACCATGCCACCCACGGTGCTCTTGGCCGTCGTCTCCCCGCTGATCACAAACATGTTGCCACCGTCACCAGTGTTGCCCACGCCCACCATCAGGTTGATGTCGCCACCCGCTCCCATCGTCGCAGATCCAGACTCCAGACCCAGGCTGCCGCTTGCGCCCGCCGACGTGTTTCCAGTGCTCACGTACACCGCGCCGCTCACGCCATAGAACCCAGAGTCCGCAGTGCCGAGGCTCATGTACCCACTGGAGGTGGCCACGCTCTTGCCCGTCATCACGCGCACCTCACCCCCATACGAGCTCAGTGCCGCACCGGCGGTCACCACCACATCGCCGCCATAGTCAGAGCCGTCGTTGCCACCGTTTGCCGCGCCCGCAGTCAGCACCAGGTCGCCGCCGTCACCTCCATCAGTGCTGTCAGTGCTGCTGCCGAGCCCGGCCGTGATGTACACCTTGCCTCCGGTGGCACCCGCAGCGATTGACTCCCCGCTGGTCACCTTCACGTCACCGCCCGTCACAGCATCTCCGTAGCCCACCGCCATGTTCAGCATACCACCCGCACCGTTCGTGGCAGATCCCGTCAGCACCTCCACCATGCCGGAGGTGCCATAGCTGGCGGTGCCTGTGCTCACTTGCACATCACCGCTCACTCCATAGAAGCCAGAGTCCGCAGTCACAATCACCACGTTCCCGCTGTCATAAATGTCACCCGCTCCGCTTCCCACAAGGATGGAGCCTCCGGTGTGGTTCTGGGAGCCACCAGCGTTCACCACGATGTCACCGCCCTTGCCGGCACCGGAGCTCGTGTACCCGGCAGTCACCGACACGTCGCCGCCGTCGCCCGTGTTGCCAGCACCCACCGTCATCATGATGTCACCACCAGCGCCCGCAATGGAATCACCAGTGGTCACTGAGAAGCTGCCCGACGTGCCCGCCAGCGCCGCACCGGTGCTCAGCTGCATCAGCCCGCTCACCCCGTAGAACCCAGAGGTCTCCGTCATCATCGTCACGGTGCCGCTGTTGTTGGTGGTGCCGTACCCGCTGGCCACCAGGATGTCGCCACCCTGGCTGTAGTCAGACAAGCCCGCCTTCACCTGCACGTCGCCGCCCTTGCCCCATGCATCCGTGGTGCGGCCCGCAGTCACAAACACGTCACCGCCGTTGCCGGTGTTGCCCGTGCCCACGGTCACCACCATGTCGCCGCCGCGCCCGAGGGTGGCATCCCCAGATGTCAGCATCACGTCACCAGAGTCCCCGGCCGTCGCAGTGCCCGTGGTCACGTACACGCCTCCGCTCACTCCGTAGAAGCCAGCGTCCGCAGTGTCGATGGTCACCTCACCACTGGAGGTGGAGGTACTGTACCCGGTCGTCATGCGCAGGTTGCCGCCGTACGACGTGCTCGCCGCGCCCGCCGTCACCACCACGTCACCGCCCACATCCGAGGTTGCGTTGGTGCCCAGCGCCTCCCCTGCTGTGAAGATCATGGCGCCACCGTCGCCACCGTCCACTGCATCAGTGCTGCTTCCCAGCCCAGCAGTCAGAGATACCATGCCACCCACGGTGCTCTTGGCCGTCGTCTCCCCGCTGATCACAAACATGTTGCCACCGTCACCAGTGTTGCCCACGCCCACCATCAGGTTGATGTCGCCACCCGCTCCCATCGTCGCAGATCCAGACTCCAGACCCAGGCTGCCGCTTGCGCCCGCCGTCGTGTTTCCAGTGCTCACGTACACCGCACCGCTCACGCCATAGAACCCAGAGTCCGCAGTGCCGAGGCTCATGTACCCGCTAGAGGTGGCCACGCTCTTGCCCGTCATCACGCGCACCTCACCCCCATACGAGCTCAGCGCCGCACCGGCGGTTACCATGATATCTCCACCGAAGTCAGTTGCCATGGTGCTTCCTTGAGACTCGCCTGCAGTCAGCACCACGTCCCCTCCGGCACCAGGGGTGTTGGAGCTAGTGCTTGTGCCCAGACCAGCTGTGATGCTCACAGAGCCACCCATCCCTTCGAGGGCATCCCCAACCTTCATTTTGATATCTCCACCAGAGCCCGTTATTCCCGTGCCTGTGTACATATTGATCATTCCTGAGACCCCGTAGAAGGCTTCTCCAGTGCTCACAGTGATCGCTCCACTCTCTCCAGCAGGTCCAGAGTCGGCAGTTCCCATGGTCAATGCGCCACTCGATGTGTACGAGCTGTATCCAGTGGTGACCACAATGTTTCCACCAACTGCTGTTGCAGCCGCGCCGCCAGTCACCTTCACATCCCCTCCATGGTTTTCAACTCCAGTACCCGTTGCCAAGCTCTCACCTCCCGTCACGGACACCATTCCACCAGCACTGCCTGTTTCAGAGGCTGCACTCGCAAGACCGCCAGTAATAGCAATGGCACCTGCTGCCGATTTGGTGTCAGTAGTCTCGCCAGCTACCACATTGATACCACCTCCATTTCCAGTGTCGCCCGTACCAACCAGTGCATTGATGTCCCCGCCTGCGCCACCGGCAGCACTGCCAGTGAGGATGTCCAACTTTCCACTTGTGCCTGCCGCTGCAGTTCCCGAAGCAATCAAAGTATTTCCACTCACGCCCTCAGTTCCACTGTCCGCGGTGACAAATGAAAGGGTGCCACTGTCAAACTGAGCCCCAATACCGGAGGTAACTTTGATGGCACCTCCAGTGCCAGTCTCCGAGATCCCAGCAGACACAACAACATCACCACCTTCTGCTGATGCCCCAGAAGTCTTGCCAGCGCTCATCAATAGCTGCCCGCCAGTACCGGTATCACCATTACCAACAATCATCTCAATGTTTCCACCAGCTCCAGAGTAAGCGCTTCCAGTGACAACACTGATGCTGCCAGTATCACCGGCACATGAGCTTCCAGTTTTCATGTTGATGGTTCCGCTAATGCCCTTGTCTCCGCTGTTCTCTGATCTGATCACAACACCTCCGCTCTCGCTTCCAGCATTGCCCTCCCCGCTGGAGATGAGAACTGAGCCACCAGCGCCTGAAGCAGAGTATCCAGCCATCAGCTGAACAGCACCACCAACTCCGGTTGCCTCGCCGATTCCATCACCTCCCTTCAAAAGAACCTGCCCTCCAGTCCCTGTCACAGATTGGCCGCCTACCAGCTCAACAGATCCTCCAAGACAGCGTTGCGTGCAGCCGGCATGAATGGCATTGTAAACACTCTCCTCCACGGCAATACTGCCGTCACAGGTGAAAGTGGATGCTCCGTAGAAAGAGCAATCCTTCTCACAGCCATGCTGCACAGCCCAGAAGACATCAGTTGAAACATACACACCACTGCAGTCATACACACCAAGCTCGCACTCAGTAGTGCCCATGGCCTCGCCTCCCGTCAACAGCAGGTTTCCGCCACGACCTCCCTTCGCACTTGCACCCTGCCCACCAGTCATGATGACATTGCCACCCACAGAATAATCCCCGGTGACCATACCACCAGTCAAATACATCTGCCCACCCATCACAATATCACTCTCCCCAACAGTCACAGAAATATCTCCACTGACACCCGCAGATGAAGAGCCAGTCGACACAGACACACTGCCAGTTTCGCCATTCACAGATGCACCACTGCCAACCGCAACCGCGCCACTGGCCCCATTGCTACCTCCAGTTGGGCTGAAAATCGAAACCGATCCACTGTTTGCAATCGATGCGTAGCCACTGGTAAAAGTTAATTTTCCACCATCAGCATTAGCAGAATCGCCGGCATTGATAATGACATCACCACCATCGGAGGTCGACACCACAGAGTCACCTGCGCTTACCTCAACACTGCCTCCCTTCCCGGTTTCGCCAGGTCCTACAGATAAAGAAATGTTGCCTCCAGTGCCCTCCACAGAGTATCCAGTGGACAAAGCTACAGATCCACTTGTTCCATTGGTAGAGCTGCCAGAAAACATAAAGAGGTTCCCACTCACACCATAAAACCCGGAATCCGCCGAGGAAATGGAAACATCTCCGCTGGAGGTGGTGCTACTCTTCCCGCTCACCATTTCAATGAAACCTCCAGATCCTGTTGCAGCAGCTCCACCATGAACCATGATGTCACCGCCATCATGTGTGTACGCGAGCCCAACCGCTTCACCAGCACCCACAGCAATGGACCCACCTTTCTCAACTCCCTGGCCTCCATCAACAAGGATGTGCCCACCGTGCATGTAGTCAGACAAGCCCGCCTTCACCTGCACGTCGCCGCCCTTGCCCCATGCATCCGTGGTGCGGCCCGCAGTCACAAACACGTCACCGCCGTTGCCGGTGTTGCCCGTGCCCACAGTCATCACCATGTCGCCGCCGCGCCCGAGGGTGGCATCCCCAGATGTCAGCATCACGTCACCAGAGTCCCCGGCCGTCGCAGTGCCCGTGGTCACGTACACGCCTCCGCTCACTCCGTAGAAGCCAGCGTCCGCAGTGTCGATGGTCACCTCACCACTGGAGGTGGAGGTACTGTACCCGGTCGTCATGCGCAGGTTGCCGCCATACGACGTGCTCGCCGCGCCCGCCGTCACCACCACGTCACCGCCCACATCCGAGGTTGCGTTGGTGCCCAGCGCCTCCCCTGCTGTGAAGATCATGGCGCCACCGTCGCCACCGTCCACTGCATCAGTGCTGCTTCCCAGCCCAGCAGTCAGAGATACCATGCCACCCACGGTGCTCTTGGCCGTCGTCTCCCCGCTGATCACAAACATGTTGCCACCGTCACCAGTGTTGCCCACGCCCACCATCAGGTTGATGTCGCCACCCGCTCCCATCGTCGCAGATCCAGACTCCAGACCCAGGCTGCCGCTTGCGCCCGCCGTCGTGTTTCCAGTGCTCACGTACACCGCACCGCTCACGCCATAGAACCCAGAGTCCGCAGTGCCGAGGCTCATGTACCCGCTAGAGGTGGCCACGCTCTTGCCCGTCATCACGCGCACCTCACCCCCATACGAGCTCAGCGCCGCACCGGCGGTTACCATGATATCTCCACCGAAGTCAGTTGCCATGGTGCTTCCTTGAGACTCGCCTGCAGTCAGCACCACGTCCCCTCCGGCACCAGGGGTGTTGGAGCTAGTGCTTGTGCCCAGACCAGCTGTGATGCTCACAGAGCCACCCATCCCTTCGAGGGCATCCCCAACCTTCATTTTGATATCTCCACCAGAGCCCGTTATTCCCGTGCCTGTGTACATATTGATCATTCCTGAGACCCCGTAGAAGGCTTCTCCAGTGCTCACAGTGATCGCTCCACTCTCTCCAGCAGGTCCAGAGTCGGCAGTTCCCATGGTCAATGCGCCACTCGATGTGTACGAGCTGTATCCAGTGGTGACCACAATGTTTCCACCAACTGCTGTTGCAGCCGCGCCGCCAGTCACCTTCACATCCCCTCCATGGTTTTCAACTCCAGTACCCGTTGCCAAGCTCTCACCTCCCGTCACGGACACCATTCCACCAGCACTGCCTGTTTCAGAGGCTGCACTCGCAAGACCGCCAGTAATAGCAATGGCACCTGCTGCCGATTTGGTGTCAGTAGTCTCGCCAGCTACCACATTGATACCACCTCCATTTCCAGTGTCGCCCGTACCAACCAGTGCATTGATGTCCCCGCCTGCGCCACCGGCAGCACTGCCAGTGAGGATGTCCAACTTTCCACTTGTGCCTGCCGCTGCAGTTCCCGAAGCAATCAAAGTATTTCCACTCACGCCCTCAGTTCCACTGTCCGCGGTGACAAATGAAAGGGTGCCACTGTCAAACTGAGCCCCAATACCGGAGGTAACTTTGATGGCACCTCCAGTGCCAGTCTCCGAGATCCCAGCAGACACAACAACATCACCACCTTCTGCTGATGCCCCAGAAGTCTTGCCAGCGCTCATCAATAGCTGCCCGCCAGTACCGGTATCACCATTACCAACAATCATCTCAATGTTTCCACCAGCTCCAGAGTAAGCGCTTCCAGTGACAACACTGATGCTGCCAGTATCACCGGCACATGAGCTTCCAGTTTTCATGTTGATGGTTCCGCTAATGCCCTTGTCTCCGCTGTTCTCTGATCTGATCACAACACCTCCGCTCTCGCTTCCAGCATTGCCCTCCCCGCTGGAGATGAGAACTGAGCCACCAGCGCCTGAAGCAGAGTATCCAGCCATCAGCTGAACAGCACCACCAACTCCGGTTGCCTCGCCGATTCCATCACCTCCCTTCAAAAGAACCTGCCCTCCAGTCCCTGTCACAGATTGGCCGCCTACCAGCTCAACAGATCCTCCAAGACAGCGTTGCGTGCAGCCGGCATGAATGGCATTGTAAACACTCTCCTCCACGGCAATACTGCCGTCACAGGTGAAAGTGGATGCTCCGTAGAAAGAGCAATCCTTCTCACAGCCATGCTGCACAGCCCAGAAGACATCAGTTGAAACATACACACCACTGCAGTCATACACACCAAGCTCGCACTCAGTAGTGCCCATGGCCTCGCCTCCCGTCAACAGCAGGTTTCCGCCACGACCTCCCTTCGCACTTGCACCCTGCCCACCAGTCATGATGACATTGCCACCCACAGAATAATCCCCGGTGACCATACCACCAGTCAAATACATCTGCCCACCCATCACAATATCACTCTCCCCAACAGTCACAGAAATATCTCCACTGACACCCGCAGATGAAGAGCCAGTCGACACAGACACACTGCCAGTTTCGCCATTCACAGATGCACCACTGCCAACCGCAACCGCGCCACTGGCCCCATTGCTACCTCCAGTTGGGCTGAAAATCGAAACCGATCCACTGTTTGCAATCGATGCGTAGCCACTGGTAAAAGTTAATTTTCCACCATCAGCATTAGCAGAATCGCCGGCATTGATAATGACATCACCACCATCGGAGGTCGACACCACAGAGTCACCTGCGCTTACCTCAACACTGCCTCCCTTCCCGGTTTCGCCAGGTCCTACAGATAAAGAAATGTTGCCTCCAGTGCCCTCCACAGAGTATCCAGTGGACAAAGCTACAGATCCACTTGTTCCATTGGTAGAGCTGCCAGAAAACATAAAGAGGTTCCCACTCACACCATAAAACCCGGAATCCGCCGAGGAAATGGAAACATCTCCGCTGGAGGTGGTGCTACTCTTCCCGCTCACCATTTCAATGAAACCTCCAGATCCTGTTGCAGCAGCTCCACCATGAACCATGATGTCACCGCCATCATGTGTGTTTGCCCCACCAACCGCTTCACCAGCACCCACAGCAATGGACCCACCTTTCTCAACTCCCTGGCCTCCATCAACAAGAATGTGCCCACCGTGCATGTAGTCAGACAAGCCCGCCTTCACCTGCACGTCGCCGCCCTTGCCCCATGCATCCGTGGTGCGGCCCGCAGTCACAAACACGTCACCGCCGTTGCCGGTGTTGCCCGTGCCCACGGTCACCACCATGTCGCCGCCGCGCCCGAGGGTGGCATCCCCAGATGTCAGCATCACGTCACCAGAGTCCCCGGCCGTCGCAGTGCCCGTGGTCACGTACACGCCTCCGCTCACTCCGTAGAAGCCAGCGTCCGCAGTGTCGATGGTCACCTCACCACTGGAGGTGGAGGTACTGTACCCGGTCGTCATGCGCAGGTTGCCGCCGTACGACGTGCTCGCCGCGCCCGCCGTCACCACCACGTCACCGCCCACATCCGAGGTTGCGTTGGTGCCCAGCGCCTCCCCTGCTGTGAAGATCATGGCGCCACCGTCGCCACCGTCCACTGCATCAGTGCTGCTTCCCAGCCCAGCAGTCAGAGATACCATGCCACCCACGGTGCTCTTGGCCGTCGTCTCCCCGCTGATCACAAACATGTTGCCACCGTCACCAGTGTTGCCCACGCCCACCATCAGGTTGATGTCGCCACCCGCTCCCATCGTCGCAGATCCAGACTCCAGACCCAGGCTGCCGCTTGCGCCTGCCGTCGTGTTTCCAGTGCTCACGTACACCGCGCCGCTCACGCCATAGAACCCAGAGTCCGCAGTGCCGAGGCTCATGTACCCGCTGGAGGTGGCCACGCTCTTGCCCGTCATCACGCGCACCTCACCCCCATACGAGCTCAGCGCTGCTCCAGCGGTCAATGTGATATCACCACCGTAATCCGACTTTTCATTGCCCCCCAAGGACGCTCCAGCAGCAATGTTGACGTCACCTCCTGTACCCATTCCACTGCTATCTTCGTTTTCCGTACGTCCACCAGTAATTGTGACATCACCGCCATTCATGGTTGCAGCCCTCGTTGCCCCAGCTGTGATTGCAACGTCCCCACCATCGTGCGTGTCCGTGTCTCCCACCGTTACAATGACGTTGCCACCACTTCCTCGCGTCGCATTGCCAGTAAGGATTTGCAAGTCACCTGAGTCACCTCCAGTGGAGTAACCAGTGGCCATTACCATGCCACCGCTAACTCCATCCGTGCCGGATGTTGCTGTTGCAAGAGTCATGCTACCACTGCTTTCACTCCCACTGGAACCTGTTGTCATAGCTATCTCTCCTCCGGTATGATCCAATGAGTAGCCAGCATCCATCAAGATCGGGCCACCAGGAACATTGACACCAGTCACATCGCCTGCCTCTACAACCACAGAGCCCCCCTCCTCCAAAGTGCTGTCTCCCACCAATAGACGTAGGTCGCCCGAAGTGCCACTCTGAGCTTCACCAACGGAAAGGGTCACGTCTCCAGAATTCCCATAGACAGAGCTTCCAGACATCAATGATGCCGGGCCAGTTGGACCGTTTAACCCAGTTCCTGAACGAAGCATCACTTCTCCGCTCATTCCGTAGAAGTTGTCAATGCCATAGAACATGGACTCCGCACGGCCGCTGGTAATGACCACTGAACCACCATTCCCACTGGTCGAGATACCACCTTCAATGTCCACATGGCCTGCATCACCGCCATAATTGCCAGATGCCTTCCCACCTTTCAGGCGGAGCTTGCCCCCGTGGCCCCCAAAAGACTCGCCACCAGCAATATCGATGCCACCACCATAGCATCGCTGCGTGCACTCACCGGATACGGCATTGTACACTGTGGCATCCACAGAGAGCTCACCACATATGAAGTTAGAGGACTCGGAGGCCTTCTCGCAGCCCACCAGAATGGCATTGTAAACCTCGTTGCTGACCATCACGCCTTCACATTCCCACGAGTCTAGCTCACAGTCACTGGTGCCCTGGCCCTCGCCACCAGCCAGCACAACAGCACCTCCACGTCCACCACTGCTGGCACCACCAATACCCCCCACGAAAGTGACGGCGCCGCCCGCCATGAGAGCATCAGTAGTCTTACCCGCACCAACATGAACATTACCGCCATCACCAGTGTCACCTTCTCCAATAACCAAGCTGATGTCCCCACCGGCACCGTTGTTGCCCTCTCCCGTCATGACAACAAACCCACCTGATTTGCCATTACTGGCGGCACCAGTGCTCACAATCACGTCTCCACTTACACCTATTGACCCAGAGTCCGGGGTATCGATCGAAATGCTGCCACTGTCTGTGTAGTTACCTATGCCAGAGCGGAGAACCAAAGCACCACCAGAAGAAGCTGCAGAAGTGCCAGCATTTATGGACACCATGCCACCAGCGGTGTCTGAGGTAGTGGTATCACCAGCCGATACGTATACATTACCAGGGCTGGCACTCAAGGAATACCCTACCAGCAAGCTGATATCGCCGCTGTCAGCTGAATCCGCATTGCCCGTCTGCAGGGAGATTCCCCCACTGGGGAGACCTTCTGCAGATCCCGTGGCCATGGTAATGTCGCCACTGCCTCCCTTGGGTCCAGCTGTTGCAGTCTCCACCATGATATTCCCACTTTCGGTGGCCTCTGCATTGCCATATCCACTGGTCACAAGGACATCGCCACCAGGTCCGTTGTCAGAAAGCCCTCCGGCCATGATCAAGTCACCTCCCTTGGCATTGCTTGCCGTGGTACGACCTGCAGTGGTGATGATATCGCCGCCATCCCCAGTATTGCCCGTGCCCACTGTCATGACAATGTCACCAGATGCACCCAGCGTGGCATCCCCAGAGGTGAGTGTAATGTCGCCTGAGTCACCTGCAGAGGATGATCCAGTATTCACATGCACACCGCCGCTAACACCATAAAAGCCAGCATCTGCAGTGGCAACTTCAATCTCCCCACTGGAGGTGCTGGAGGAAAAGCCGCTCTTCACCACAACCTCACCGCCAGTAGCAGACGAAGCAGCACCCGCAGACATCAGCACCGCCCCACCCACAGACTTGACATCGTTAGAGCCAAGGGCTTCGCCCGCCGTTATCACAACTGCACCTCCAAGGCCACCATCAGACTTGTCAGTATTGCTGCCCAAGCCAGCAGTGATTGCGATCAGGCCACCAGCTGAGAGTGCATCATCAGTGGTCTCCCCAGCCACAATGGCCACAGCACCACCATCACCGGTGTTGCCTACACCCACTGCGAGATTAATATCACCCCCAGCATCAGTAGCTGAAGCACCCGTGGAGAGTTCAATCATCCCACTTCTGCCACTGGTGGTGGTTCCAGTTTGAACTGTAATATCTCCACTCACGCCAGAAACACCTGCATTTGCTGTGCCAACATGGACAGCACCACTGGAGGTGGCTACAGATGCACCAGACATAAGCTCTATGCGCCCTCCGTATGCAGACAGTGCCTTTCCACCAGTAAGTTTGACATCTCCTCCAAGATCTTTCACATTGTTACTGCCTGAGGCCTGTCCACCCGTGATGAACACAGGGCCACCATCACCACCATCTGCAGGGTCAGTGTTGCTCCCAAGACCACCCGTGATGTCCACCGCTCCCCCAGCTTGCCCAGCATCAGTTGTTTCACCAGCAGCAACCATCACATCACCACCATCATAACTTGATGTCGAAGTGCCACGGGTAGCAGTCCCAACGGCCAAGATAATGTCACCACCTGCACCTTGAAGACCATTTCCAGATTCCAGCACTATCTTGCCAGCGTTGCCATCAGTGGTATGGCCAGTGCTCAGATACACATTACCACTGACACCTTCAGCTCCAGAGTGCGCAGTCCCCACGTATACCGAGCCAGAACTGGTGGCTGTGCTGTAACCAGAAAGGAGAGTAATATCTCCACCGTATGAACCAGCTGCAGCACCACCTACAAGCTCAATAGCACCGCCCATGTCACTTTCAAGGTTCATGCCGTAGCCCTCGCCGCCAGTGATGTACACTCCACCACCATCACCACCATCTGAAGTGCTGCTGCTGCTGCCAATGCCCCCAGTGATGTTGACAGTACCTCCAAAGCGGGTGTCATCCACGGTCTCACCAGCAACAAAGATAATGTTCCCACCATTGTACAAGCCATAGAAACCAGTGTCATCCGAAAAGTCCTCATCCTGCTCAATCCCAGTGGCAACACCAATGAGTACACTGAAGTCGCCAGCTGAACCGTTGAGTGCATTTCCAGTGGTGAAATCCAGTGAACCTGATGGTCCATTAGTAGTCGCGCCAGAGTCCAGGTTAATGTCACCACTTACACCAGATGGCCCAGCATCAGCAGATGTGATGAAAATAGAGCCACTGGAGGATGTCTTACTTTCTCCACTGGTCATATAGATGGCACCACCGTAGGAGTTGTGCGCCAATCCACCAGTGATGTTTATAAACCCACCAACATCAAGCTCAAGGTTGGATCCATAAGCTTCACCAGCAGTCAGGGTAACAGAGCCACCATTACCACCATCAACACTGCCCACGTTAGTTCCTGAACCACCGTTGAGGACGACGTCTCCACCAATTTGTCCAATACCTGAAGAATCACCAGCAGTTAAGACAATATCAGCGCCCTGTGCTTGGCCTGTACCGATGTCAAAAATAAGGCTCCCTGCTGCTGCACCAGTTGAATCTCCAGTCATGAAACTGATGTCACCACTGTCCCCCGTGGTACCCGTGCCCGTAAGCATCATAATCCCACCAGTCCCGCCTGCAGTTCCAGCATCCTCTGTGATCAGCAAAATGTTGCCACTAGAGGTGGCAGAGCTGTGACCAGTTCGAAGGTGGACATTACCACCATAACCGCCGGAAGAGTTACCACCAGTGATGTTCACATCACCACCATAATCATTGAGGATGTCGGTGCCATTTGCCTCGCCGCCCGTCACATATACTGCACCACCATCCCCGCCATTGGATCCTGAGGTGTTTGAACCCACGCCTGCTGTGATGCTCACGGAACCACCAGCATATCCAGCATCCATCGTCTCACCCGCAGATATTGTCACATCTCCTCCATCGGAGCCGTTGACAGCACCAGCCTTAAAAGCAGCACCCACCTCCAGCGTGATGTCACCACCCGCACCTTGGAAGGCGTCACCGGTAGTAAGCGTGAAGTCGCCCGAGTCCCCTTTCGTTGTGTTGCCTGTGAGCAAGTCGATGTCACCAGACACTCCAGCTGTTCCAGCGTTCGCAGTGCGAATATCAACGCCTCCGCTGGATGTTGCACTGCTGTACCCGGATTTGAAGTATAAATCTCCTCCATATGCCCCATCAGACTCACCAGCAAAAATTTGTACGTCGCCTCCCATATTCAGAGTAGTGTTGGTACCCTCTGCAGATCCTGCAGTGATCAGAATGTGTCCTCCATCACCACCATCTGTAGAATTGGTGCTATTTCCAGTACCAGCAGTGATCTCAACATCACCACCAGTGTAGCCCGCATCCTGTGTCATCCCCGCAGTGATCAGCACACTTCCTCCATGATTCCCAGGACTATCAGCGCCATCTTTGTTTGTGCCAACTGAGAGGATAATGTCTCCTGACGTTCCATTGACACCATCACCGGTGGTCAGGGAAATATTTCCAGAAGGTCCATCAGTGGTGTCCCCCGTAGTCAAGGAGATGTACCCGCTCACACCAGCAGTGCCTGAGTCTGCAGTAACGACAGACACATTGCCGCTTGATGTGGCAGAGCTGTACCCAGTCGTCAGGTAGATGCTCCCTCCCCATGATCCTTCAGAAGAACCAGCTGCTACGTCAATGTCACCTCCGAAATCTAGCTCCGTGTTGACACCCTTCCCAGCTCCAGCAGTGACGTTAATATCACCACCACTGCCTCCACTGGTGCTGCTCGTGCTGGAGCCTGTGCCAGCCGTGATGTTGATCATGCCACCAGCATATCCAGCATCCATCGTATTACCCGCAGCTATCGTCACATCTCCTCCATCAGAGCCGGAGGTGGCATCACCCTGCTGTCCTGTGCCCACCTCCAGCGTGATGTCACCACCCGCACCTTGGAAGGCGTCACCGGTAGTAAGCGTGAAGTCGCCCGAGTCCCCTTTCGTTGTGTTGCCTGTGAGCAAGTCGATGTCACCAGACACTCCAGCTGTTCCAGCATTCTCAGTGCGAATATCAACGCCTCCGCTGGATGTTGCACTGCTGTACCCGGATTTGAAGTATAAATCTCCTCCATATGCCCCATCAGACTCACCAGCAAAAATTTGTACGTCGCCTCCCATATTCAGAGTAGTGTTGGTACCCTCTGCAGATCCTGCAGTGATCAGAATGTGTCCTCCATCACCACCATCTGTAGAATTGGTGCTATTTCCAGTACCAGCAGTGATCTCAACATCACCACCAGTGTAGCCCGCATCCTGTGTCATCCCCGCAGTGATCAGCACACTTCCTCCATGATTCCCAGGACTATCAGCGCCATCTTTGTTTGTGCCAACTGAGAGGATAATGTCTCCTGACGTTCCATTGACACCATCACCGGTGGTCAGGGAAATATTTCCAGAAGGTCCATCAGTGGTGTCCCCCGTAGTCAAGGAGATGTACCCGCTCACACCAGCAGTGCCTGAGTCTGCAGTAACGACGGACACATTGCCGCTTGATGTGGCAGAGCTGTACCCAGTCGTCAGGTAGATGCTCCCTCCCCATGATCCTTCAGAAGAACCAGCTGCTACGTCAATGTCACCTCCGAAATCTAGCTCCGTGTTGACACCCTTCCCAGCTCCAGCAGTGACGTTAATATCACCACCACTGCCTCCACTGGTGCTGCTCGTGCTGGAGCCTGTGCCAGCCGTGATGTTGATCATGCCACCGGCTTGTCCAGCATCCATCGTATTACCCGCAGCTATCGTCACATCTCCTCCATCAGAGCCGGAGGTGGCATCACCCTGCTGTCCTGTGCCCACCTCAAGCGTGATGTCACCACCCGCACCTTGGAAGGCATCACCGGTAGTAAGCGTGAAGTCGCCCGAGTCCCCTTTCGTTGAGTTGCCTGTGTCTAAGATGATCCCACCAGAGACTCCAGCTGTTCCAGCATCCTCGGTACGAATTTCGATGCTTCCACTGGACGTTGCACTGCTGTACCCAGATAGGAAAAATAGATCTCCTCCATACGATCCAGCACTATCCCCAGCAGTTATCTCAACATCCCCTCCGGTGTTCACTGTTTCGCCTGTTCCATTGCCAGCACCAGCAGTAATCAGTACGGACCCCCCACTACCACCGTCCGTGGCGACAGAGCTTCCAAGACCAGCAGTGATACTGATGTTTCCACCAGTATAACCAGCATCAAGCGTCTCACCGGCAAGCATCTCAATACTGCCACCATGCGAGCCACTGCTTGCAGTAGCTTGATCAGTAGTTCCTACCGTGAGTAAAATGCTACCAGCGGCACCTTGGAAACCATCACCAGAACTCAGCTCAATGTCCCCAGAGTCACCGATGGAGGTGTTCCCAGTCGTCAGGGAGATGCTTCCAGAATCCCCTGTTGTCCCGGCATTAGAAGACGAGATGAACACACTGCCACTGGAAGTCTGAGAGCTGTAGCCAGTGGTCAAAGAGATGTCACCGCCCCAAGCACCCTCGGATTTTCCAGCTGCGATCAGAACATCACCGCCAACATCCGTACTTGTACTCGTGCCATAACCCCACCCTGCCGTTATGTTCACATCACCCCCACTACCACCAGAAGAGCTGCCTAACCCCGCTTCAATTTGGACGGAACCTCCATACATCCCCGCCGTGAGGGCCTCTCCAGCAGTAATATAAACGTCACCACCATTATCCGACGTCGCGGAGCCCACCGAGAGAGAGATGTTACCGCCTGCTCCATTCGCAGAGTTGCCTGTGGAAAGGCTGATCTCACCCGAGTCCCCCGAGGTAGCTGAGCCAGTTTGCAAGACAACCTCACCGCTTACCCCTGTTGTGCCCGAGTCTGCCGTCACGAGCTCGATGTATCCACTGGAGG
This sequence comes from Cymbomonas tetramitiformis, assembly GCA_001247695.2. NCBI lineage: Eukaryota > Viridiplantae > Chlorophyta > Pyramimonadophyceae > Pyramimonadales > Pyramimonadaceae > Cymbomonas > Cymbomonas tetramitiformis. The sequence goes on along the minus strand of LGRX02000574.1, from coordinate 25,604 downwards.
TTTGAGTGCTGCTTCCACTGTAAACCGAGATGCTTCCTCCCTCGAGGCCGGTTGAGCCACCTCCCGTAATATTCACATGACCTCCACCATTATCTCCTTCAACAGCGCTTGCACCAAAACCAGCTGTGATATCTACACGCCCGCCTACACCCGTTCCCGAAAGAAAGCTCGACTGGCCAGCAGTGAGAAATATATCTCCACCATTCGCACCCGTAGCAGTGCCCTCTCCGGCAGCGATCTCCACGTTCCCACCACCAGTTTCTCCACTGCCAACTTGCAGGGCAATCATTCCACTTAATCCACCCACGCCTGTGCCTGAAGTCAAAGCAATCTGTCCAGAGTCACCTGCAGTGCTGGAACCAGTGTCCAGAGTGACCTGCCCTGATCCACCAGCGGTGCCTGCACGGGAAGTAGCGATCTCAACATCTCCACTTGAAGTTGCACTGCTGTATCCAGAGGTAAGATTTATAGAGCCTCCGTAGGCACCGTCAGAGTCACCACCAACGAGGACCACGTCACCGCCATAATCAAGTGTTGAGCTGGTACCATAGCCGTCACCTCCCGAAATAAGCACATCCCCACCGCTCCCACCGGAGGAGCTGGTAGAGTACCCCACTCCGCCAGTGATGTTTACAACTCCTCCGGCAGACGCAGCGTGATCCGTAGCGCCCGCAGTGACAGAAACATCCGCCCCATCAGTACTGGTTGAGAGCAGTTCACGGCGCCTGCTGGAAGGAAGAGCTGTACCGGCAAAGATGCTAACAGCACCTACATTAACTCCATCTCCAGTGGAGACTTCAAGGGAGCCGGAAGTAAGCGCTGAGTCCCCAGTAGTAAGAAGTGTGTCTCCAGAAGTGAGAAGAGCATCAGCAGAGGAAATGGAAATCTGTCCACTACTTGACACAGCCGAAGCCCCAGAGGAAATGACAATATCACCACCATAATCGGAGGCAGCCGATCCACCAGTGATTTCAACGGTACCGCCAGCATCAGATTCAGCTGAGCCCTCTGCCGTTCCACCAGTAATGGAAACCCATCCACCATCCCGCAACACCCCAGTGCCTCCAGAGACACTGACATTACCTCCAGTAGCAACATCAGATTCCCCACCCGTGATCGTTATAGCACCACCATCTGCCGCATGAGTAGTGATAGCAGCGGTGGACGTGGTCCTTGCCGCACCGCCAGTGAGCATGACATCTCCACCCTTAATCAAAGATGCCGCACTGGAGGAGACACCGTCACCCCCCGTGATCACTATGTATCCAGCCTCTCCTCCTGAGGTCGAAGATAGTAGTGAGCCAGCAGTGGCAGAGAAATTCCCCCCACGTCCGTCAACTGTTAATTCACCGTCTCCAACAGTAAAGTTCATATTCCCACCAACACCGTCTATGGCATTTCCAGTGTGAAGCTCGAACTCACCGGAGTCTCCCGACTTGGATTCACCCGTCAATAGATAAAGGCTCCCAGAGAGACCATGGTCAGTAGCAGCAACTTCGTCGGTGGCATCTGCCGTGGACAAGGTGATATTTCCAGAGCTGACGTAGGGAGAATCACTAGTGGCGTTGCCTTGACCACTGGTGATGATAACACTTCCGCCGTCAAGACCACCATATCCACCCTCAACGGTGACGGTTCCCCCAATCTCAAGGTAAGAGTACCCACCCTCGATCAACACGTAACCACCATCGTATCCACCGTTTGTGCCATTTGCATCGCCACCATAAATGGATACTGCACTTCCACCTGTCATGATCACCTCGTCACCGGCACTCAAGATCAGGTCGCCATCATCCAAGCGCACATCTTGACTGAGGCTATTGAGAAGGCCACCAGTTCCAGTTGTGATATTGATATCCCCACCCAAGCCGGTATCTGTGAAGCCGCTGTAAACAGAAATGCTGCCTGTACCGCCTGTGGTACCCTCGGTGACGTTTCCAGTGTAGATGCTGATGTCACCTGACTGATAGTTGGAAGTCCCTGTGTGAAGAAGAAAGTCGCCGGAAGGGCTCCTCATGGACGACGGCTGATCAGAGTCTGCCGTGGAAAACTCTAGGTAACCAGACGTTGCTTCTGACTGCGTACCAGGGTTACCGGTCTGGAAGTGGATCTGGCCACCGTCGCCCAGTACAGCATCGCCTCCACGAAGGTAAACATCTCCGGCGTTTCCACTCTGTGAATCTCCCGCAGAGAGAAACAAGTTGCCACCATCATATGAGTCAGTGGTACTAGACGGTGTGCCCTCTGCACTTCCAGCCGCCACATACAAGCTTCCACCAGAACCATCAACACCGTGTCCAGAGGACACATTGACAGCACCCCCAGTGCCTCCTGAAAGAGTGGAGTTACCGGCCTGAATAGTGACCTCAGCACCACTCTGCATCACATTCGTCCCTGCGATCAAGCTGATATTCCCGCCAGGACAGTCTCCGGTTGTGCAGGTGAACGCAAGGGTGGAGTCCCCGGTTGCAAGGTAGATCTCGCCAGCACCACCAACGACACCAGTCGGAGTGGTGATTTCCACGTCCCCGCTGTCAGCCGCAACCGTACTGCCGGCTCCACCACTTGTAAGGAAAATGGATCCACCATAGCTGCTACCAGATGCGCCCGCTGTTGTCACCGAGCCTCCCGTAAGGAACACATCTCCTCCAATTAGTGTAGATGCTCCTCCTTCGATGGAAACATTTCCACCGTAGCCGGAGGAAGAAGCCTCAGCCGCTCCGGCGATGAGCTCGATGATGCCCCCGTAACCAGAGCTATCGGATATCAGGACATCGGAGGCCTGCAGGCTGATGCCGCCGCCATCGGTCTGGGAGTCTCCAACGGCGAGGACGATATCGCCAGCAGTGCTTGAGGCAGCGTCTCCAGTGGAAATCTGCACAGCACCAGTATGCGAGTTATCTGAGTCGCCAGTGAACAAGGTGATGTTACCACTTTTAGCATCACCGTGAGGAGTGAAGAGCTCGATCCAGCCACTTCCAACATTGTCGTACGTTGAAGCAAGCGAAGAACCATCTCCTGAGGAGAGAAATATCGAACCACCTTGGTGAATTTTGGAGTGTCCACCATCGATATACACGTCGCCACCGTCACCGAATCCTTCGTCACAAATAGTGCAGTCCGCCACACCACCTGTAAGCACCACATCTCCGCCTGCCCCACCAGCAGTTGCAGAGCTTATGCCTCCAGTAATGGTGACAGAACCACCGTCACTCTTGCTCCCGTCAGTATCACCCGCTGTAAGCGTCAGGTTGCTGCCCTCAGCTACCGTCGAAGAGCCGACCACGAGCAAGATCTCCCCCGCATCTCCTGAAGTAGCATCGCCAGAGAATAGCTCGATGGATCCGGTATCACCTGCGCTAGAGGAAAGTCCAGAAGCAATAACGATGGTGCCAGAGTTGCCAGTGGTTGCGTTTCCCGTATCAAGGGTCAAGTCACCGGAGTTGCCCGAGGTACCCGCATCTGCAGTTCCCAATTCAGCACTTCCAGAATCTCCGGACCAGGCCACTCCCGTGAGAGCACCTCCAGAACGCAAGGTGATATCACCACCAGCTTGAGAGTCAGTGCGCGAGGATCCACCGTAGATCGATACGTCGCCTGAACTCACACCACCATTAAGGCTCAAACCAAAATCTCCTTGGATGGTGTTCTTGCCCGTGCCGAAAGTTCTCGAGGAACTGTCAGTTCCGCTCACAGTTGCCACTCTGTCTTCAGCACTTTCGCCGACCTCAAAGTTATAAAGCTCTGTAAACACGTTGTCAATATCATCGCCCTGCCAGCCTCGACCGTCGAAGAAGATTCCACCTATCTTCATCCTGCTGCGTCCGTCCACGTCGATGTAGTTCGCGCTCGTTAGGTACAACTCTTTTGACTCCTGATCAGAGCCTGTATTCTCATATTTGCCGATGTCGAGTCCAGTTGCCGAAGTAGACGCGGCGATAGGTGTACGGACAACGCCGATCCTACTCACACACACGGACCTGGTTCGGTAGAGTGCCTCAGTAGTGGCGTCGAAGTAGTCGGAACTATGACAAGTTGTAGTCCCATCGGTCTGACAGGGCAACGAACAGCCGTCCATTTCCAAGTCCCTGGCAAAAGGAGAGATCCCAAAGTTTAGCATAGTTACCCGGTACCACAGTGAGAACTTAGAAAGGGGATATCGAAAGGCCTAAAAAGATTTTAGGAGCCCAAAAGGAATACTTTGCTTTAGGTGTCTAGAAACGTACAGGTGCTCTGACAATCAAATAATGGTTGCGATCGTTATGAGTGGCCCGTCGTTGAGCAGCTCTATGCAATATGCACTTGCAAGGCAACAGGAGGGGATGACACAGCAGATACAAAGTGAACAAGGTGTACCTAGCAAGCACCAACGGTCTCCCATAAGGGAAAGTTAACCCGTCGTCGGTCATGTCGTTGGTTAACTCCGAGTCTATGTAACGGTCCATCAAGAGGGCACGATCGTTGGTAGCACTAGGGTCGGTCAGTGAGCCAATCTCGATCCCAAGGGCATTCTGCATGATAAGCGGCCGCTGTTCACTGTCGCCATACACCTTCTGCGTGACTGGGTCCAAAACAACGGACGAGCGGACACTAGAGGCAACCCCACCACTCATTGTTGCCTCGGGTCGAACGCAGTCTCCAGTGGCATATCCATAGCCGTAGGTATCCGAAGCAGTATCCTGAGTACAGATGTAAGGATCGCCGACACGAAACGAGGCGTCATTGTCCACAACGACCTCAGTTTCCGATCTCAACACGATTTTGCCCGAGTGAAACTCTTTGACTGGGTCCTTCCTATCATTAAGACCTGGCGCCCCAACACTGGTACCACTGGCCGAACCGGAACCGACGGCAATCAGCGTGATACCTTCCGAATACGCGTCTGTATCTTCAGCTGAGTAGTCTGTCTGAAGTAAGTGGCGCCTTGAGCTGGAGGAGATGCTAGTTTCATCGAAGCCATCGTGGACAATCATGTTCCCAACACGGAAGCGAACAAGAGAAGTATCTCCGCCCCAAGTGTCGACACCGCCGTCAACATACACTTCGGGCCCGTATTCATAGTCACTTGCGTAGCTCCCCACAAGAGCTGAAATGCGTAGAGACCCTGATTCCGAGGTGATGTATCTCGAGCTGACACTGGAGTCGTCGACATTACTTCCATTGACGTCGTGAAGAGTGATGTCGTTCACAAAAACCTGTCGCAGAAGAAAGAAGAATAAGCTGGGACAAAAGAAAAGCTGCTTGTGGAAACCAGAGACGGGCAAAAAAAACTGGGAAGAAAGAAGGGACCTCAGTGCTGAAAGTGTTTCCTTTCCGGAAAGGTTCAGCCACATATATGCAGGATGTTCGCTGTAGAACAAATTACTATCCAGGTCCGCATCAAAAAAATAGCCGGAAGCTACTCACCCTGTATGCTCCTTTCACGCTCACGCCGGCTGACACAGATTCGCCGTGTGAACTGTACAGCTCGAGGAGTGCGTCGGTAGTTGTTTGTGTTACACCAGTAGAGTTGAACTTTAGTGCTGTGCCGAAAGGATCGAGGTGCAGACTTTCCGGCTTAGTTTCGTCAGGACTTTGGTCTCCAACCACTAAATACGGCGCATGGGCTCGCACGTATGAGAAAGACTTCAGAAAAAGCGGTGTATCATATAATTCACCCTGATATGTCGAATCACCGAGAGAGTTAATTTCCATAACGGCAACAGGAACGATCTCGTTGTTGACAAGCTCGTCTCTGAAGTACGGAGAAGTGGCAACGTTGTAGTGTACAATATTCATCTCACAGACAGAGAACTCGGAGCCTCGGAAAATGACGTCATCCTGACCCTTGCTTGAAGTTGCGACTGCCCCAATGGTCACACCTTCCTGCGAACGCAAAAAAATATGCTGAGCTCTTAGAACGTGTGTTAGATTTATATTGAACCCACCACACGGCACTGGCTCGATGACGGAGTGGAAAATTGTGTGCTTTACCAGCAGTAAGGAGCAGAGCAGTAAATAAGAGCGGGGGAGAAGAAAGAAAAAAAGCAGAAATGACAGGTCGAAATTCAAACCCAGGAAAAGGTCGTACAGTAAGTGTTCCGAGAACGCCCGCACAGGTTCACGAAGAAGAAAAAAGATGGCCAAGACAACTTACATTGGGGCTGAAAATCAAGTCGTATTGGTTGAAGGTCATCAGAGCCGTCGTTCCGTTGTAGAACGCAATTTGGTCATAGGCTAGCGTGGTCTCTGCAGCGATAATCAAGTCGGTATAAGCGCTGATGGACAACCCAAGCATTGCACGCACCGGATTAGACCCATCGAAAACAGATTCCTGGAACTCCGCCGAACTATCTCCATATAGTTCACGCAAGTCAGCTGCACTGATGTTAAGGGAAGCTGAACCAGCACTGCTGACGCCGACCTCAGCCAACGGAGTGTTCTCGAAAAACTGGATCTTTTGAGCATCACCAGTACTCGTAATCGAAGTAGAAGCTGTACGGTTATCCGTCAAGGCGAATACCGGATAGCCAACCGCTCCAGACATACGTCCGTTACCGTTGAAGTTCGAAATAGTGAACTGCGTATTGATCGAACCATCTGTTGTGTCCTCTTCGAGCTCAATCAGCGAGATCTGAGACGTCTTTCCATACGAGCCTATCACTGCCAACTCCGCATTCTCCCCGGAAACTGCGAACAAAGTGCACGGATTAAGTGGTTAGCCTCAAGCAGTCGAAATTCCTATCCCTTAGGAACGGTTGGAACGACGGAGGGGAGCAGACACACTTGTCGCGACTGGTCTACCCATTGTTTTAAAATATTAAATAAAGATCTGGTGCTACAAAAAAAAAAAGAGAGCAGGTGTCCCTTTCCAAGCGATGCAGGCTGCAGTGTAAGCACGAAAGTACCCGACACATGGGGGTGAAAAAAAGAAAGGAAAAACACCGCTCTTTCACGAGCTCTCGTTCTGAGTGAAGAACTTTCCCGGAAGACATACGGGCATTTAAAAGTTCCCAACCGCGAAAATCGAGATGCAGGGGACCTCGGAAAACAGAAAAATGCGAGAGCTCACCGAGCGTTCGTACTACCTGAACAAACTTTATAAATAAATGGGTATCTTTTCAGTAGCAGAAAAACAAAAGCGACCTGTTAGAGGTTCGAAGGTTCAAGCTATTTATCTCTCCCAAGCGGCTCACACCTCTTCGTAAACGGGCTGGGCTTACGAAAACAGACCACTGAAGGGGAGAAGCCACTGTATATATTTGCTGTGTTCACACGTTTTCATAGCATACAAACAAGCATGCCGTATTGGACCATGGAGAACCACAGCCCTTAGTCGTCGAACGAAATACAGAGTCACCCTGGAAGCCGAGATATAGGCTGCTGCAGAATCTTTCTTAACCTTCACACTTAAAAAGTCTCAAAGATGAGTTCTAGTCCAACCAAGCAAGTACATGTAGCTTCTCACCAGCTCAGTTAACTCCATTTGTCCAGACACACGGATAGAGGATAACGTAAAAAAGAAAGAAACAGCATGAGGACAGAAGTTCGAGGTAAGCATGGAGGCCGGGGCCAGTTCAACTGGTTTTAGGCTCTAAGTGCAGAAGCTTGAGGACAGTGCAGGAGGTTGTTGCGAGGCAAATTCGCAAAAACTGCACCCTGTAAGATAACAAAAGGGCTAAAACTCGAGCCTCCGCAGATGCCCGGTAATCCACGCTCAACGTACATTTAACGCACAAAGCGCAAGACGTCCGTCCGCAATACGTATACGGTGAGACCACCGTTGGTCCACACTAACACTGATAATAAAAATAATACTAATACTAATAAAATGATCCGAATGCATCCTGTCCCTGGATATTCCTTGGGACTCCAAACGTGGGAAAAGAGGAGGTTTGACTTGAGGTGACATAAGGTGGTTACCGATTTCTCAAGGCGAAGTCAGGGGTAAGTCAGGCGTAAGGAAAGTCACGTCTCACCTGTAATCTCAACATCGTTGAAGTTATCTGAACCGGTTCCAACGGAGACAATCATCAAGTCGGTGGTTTCTGGGTCGGTCATATCTTGTTCTTTGTAATACCGATTAAACGACACAGTTGTCGCAGCTTCCGTATTAGATGAAGGGTCATCTTGTGACACGTTCATGAACACGAAATCTGTGGCTTCTCCGGCTGCGATGTCACTGTCGCTAAAGATTACTTGCAGCGCAGTGATAGACCCCTCGACATACAAATTGTACATACTGTCTGTTGTCGACGTGGTGATTTTGTTAACGCCGCCCACGTTCATATCTCCGAAGACATTTAAGTCATACTGCACCAAAGGAGAAGCAAAATATAAGTTTAAAATAAAATCACTGCAACACGTGCAGGACGGCGAAGGCATTAAAAAAATATAAAGCAGTGATAGCTACGAATAAGCCGGCGAACCTTTTCCGTAGACGAAGAAGAGCCTGCAGAACGGAAAAGAACCAGATTTCAGTGCGTAGGGAAACACCAAGAACAATTCCACTCACAAAAGAAGGAGCGAGAAACTAGGTTGATACTTTAAATACAATCAAGAGCAAGGCCCACTGAGACGTACGAGAAAGGTTAAATGAGAAACAAGGTGAGGGGAAGTTTAGAGTGCTATTTTCAAACAAGTAATGGTCTGTGAAATTTTGAACATACCGACGTTGGTTGTCGCGTGCAATGTGATGTTCGTGCCTCCATCGACGGTGACCCAGGACCTAAATAAATAATCAACCAAAAGTCACCAACGGTAAAAAAACCCACAAGATACTCTTAGCGTTAAACACTACTGTTACCGGGATGCTATATCGTTATAAAAATAACAATATGTGGTGCTACTCATTAGCCAAACACAATAGCGTGGAAAAATACATGTTCATCAGGACCCAAACGTGAAAAAGCACGGTGTGAGTATTTCAAGGACGGTTGCCAATCCCGTCACTTGCACTACAGTACTATGATTTCCGGAAGAGTTCGGCAACCCCAACAGAAATTTCACAACTATGCCAAATCGCTATAGTTTCGGCGCGTTGTTGAAGTGGAAGTCTTGAACTAGGGTTATCCGTTCACCTGGCAGGTTGAGCGCAATTCAGCAGCACGAACGCCGTAAAGAGAACTTTGCAAGCTGCATTTCTGGTTTCCATGTTCAACATTTTTTCCTGTGTACTCTAAAAGCGCTATTCTTAGAGGTCCCAACGCAGTCGAAGGGATCACAGGCTTGCGGGCCTGCTCTGCCGGATTGAAGCTGAAGGGAGCAAAACCTATCTAGAAAGTTTGCTATCCTCACTTAGCATACCCCATTATAATCTAACCCCCACTTTCCCAGTGGGAGTTACTCATCTCTAATTTATTGAAGCCTGTTGAAGCTGGAAGCCCAGCTAAAAGCCAGTTTTGCACTGAGACTTTTGCGTAGGCATGCTGGCGCAGGAGCGCTTTTACAGCCAGTCGAGGGGAGCTCCACAGTGACACACGACACCAGTAAAAACAGCCCAAGCCGAGGAGCGCGAAGGGAAGCGCACACGAAGACGACAGCGATAGTGACACATACCAGGTAGTGTCACTGTAGATCGTTGAAGTGATGCTGATGACGATGGTCGACAGCGACAGCGACAGCGACAGTCGACAGGCATAGGCATGGCTGATGGCATGGCATGGCATGGCATGGCATGGCATGGCATGGCATGGCATGGCATGGCATGGCATACCGTTAAGGTTAACCGTTTCAAGGCATACAGTACTGTACTGATTGTGATACAAGATACTCGTGTCACATTCCCGATTCCACAATCGAATGTCTATGTGTCACAATCAATTGTGACACTGATTGTGACACATTTTTTATTCTACATTATTGACTGGGTTTCAATGTCGATGTCGCTGCGCTGTCGCTGTCGTGGTGGCTGCATGACAGTGGTGACACGTCCTGACTTTACTTTTCAGTACAGTACCAGGTATTTTTCTCAGTTCTGATGAGTTCAGATCTCTTCTGTTCTCCGAAGCTGGCAACACTTGAGCTCTTACAGTATGACTACAGTATGAGTACCTGGTATCGTTACTGTATGCATCTCGGAACTGAACTCAGAACTCAGGCCCGTCCTTAAATGATAAATCTGGTTTGGAGATTACGGCCGTCGCGTCGCGTCGCGTCGCGTCGCGTCGCGTCGCGTCTGACCAGATTTAAGGATGAAGAAATCGGCGTACTGCGACGGTGTGCACGACGGCCCATGCCTACGTGGCTCCACATGCTTGACGTCGTGGCACTTGCTAACACTCGCATCGGTGTTTGAAAGCTTTGCACCTCTCTTACGGAATTCGTGCCCTAGCGGCGAAAATTTTGACAGCGTATCCGTGGATTTTTTCCATCGGGCTTTTACCTCCCGTTTCCTTTCTTTATTACCTGCCATCTCACGTTTCAGCAGGTATGCCAGATCCGTCTTCCTGTGAAGTGAACTTCGATAGCCTACTAAAAGTCACGTAGAGTACAATATTAGGTACCCTATAGTAGTATCTAGTAGTATGTGACTCCTTGTGTCACTCACACCTGAAGCATCGTAGTTGCGGTCGCGGTGTCACACGTTATGATGATGACACTGCGACACGCGCCCCTCTCAGACAATCTTCCCGCAGTAATAACTTGGCGGCGTAAGCCGCCACTCCTTACTCTGGTAATATTATCCGCAGCCATTGTCCTTCAGCTGCTGCCTTATGGCAGCTGTCGTACCGCCTTCTTTCCCCCCCTCATATAGCTAGTTTATTTCGGGTTTCTCATGAGGTTATGGGCCTCGCTTACGCTTCCTCTGTTTGTTTCAGATTTCTGATCAGCAGATCTTGGGATTCCCGCTTTTCCCTAGCTTAATTTTACAGCCGGCATGGTTTTTGCAATGATCTCGGCCAACGCGACCGCTGCAACTTTATCTCGCTGCCACAAGGGAGTGGTGACCCCGGCAGCAATCTCTCTTTTCCGGAATTTGTGTCCCCGGAAATTCAGCCATTTCGATGGGAGTAGTGACCCCACTTTGGCGACCAACGTCATTCGATGACAACCTCTCAGCAGCAACCGCCGCCAGCCTGGAATTTCGCAGACCTGCTGCGCCCCGCGACCTGCCGCATTTTCAGTGACCCCCTCTTTCAGATCTGGAAATCGGATGTGCCATCTACCTCTCATCGTCGGTAGTGCTATTTTTGACCTTTCGGTATTTTTAACGCGCTGCCCTTTTCGTAAACTGAATGGACTCTTGGGAACCGGTTTCCCGTAAACCGTACATCTTCCTCAACCTCTTTGTCTTCTTCGTCATTCTTTACTAATCAGCCATTTGGCAGATTTTCTGGCCAGATTTTCAGCCCCATCGCGTTCGTCGACCCTTCTCTCCTCTCTACGCCTCTGGAAGTTGGGATTCATCGACACCAACCTGAACAGCCAAACCCCTCAAAAGCTGTTCCTCAACGGCCTCAATTTCAAGAAAATTCGACGTGTTAAGTGTGGGCATGGTCGACATTTTACAGCCAAATTACTTCGCGCGATCTGCCAAGGCCAGTTTTCAGTTTTGACCCTTCTCCACGTCCTCATGGCGTGTGATGATCTTCGAGGGACCTGAAATTATCTTTGAGAACGACAATCAACATTTTCAACATTCTACGATCACACGTCGCGATCCCTTTCGTAGGTAGTGCTTACAAGCACTTTACTTGGTAGTGCCTTAGAGGTAATTTGCCGAGTGTGCTTTTTGTACGTAAATCGGTAGTGCCCTAGACGTATTTTCTAGCATGCATACCGTAGTGTACCCTTCCATTGAATGGGTAGTCCTACTTCATCCTTAGTGACCACTTCGTAGTCAGGTAGTGTCACGTAGAGTACAATATTGGGTGCCCTATAGTAGTATCTAGTAGTATGTGACTCCTTATGTCACTCACACCTGAAGCATCGTAGTTGCGGTCGCGGTGTCACACGTTATGATGATGACACTGCGACACGCGCCCCTCTCAGACAATCTTCCCGCAGTAATAACTTGGCGGCGTAAGCCGCCACTCCTTACTCTGGTAATATTATCCGCAGCCATTGTCCTTCAGCTGTTGCCTTATGGCAGCTGTCGTACCGCCTTCTTTCCCCCCCTCATATAGCTAGTTTATTTCGGGTTTCTCATGAAAAAGGCTCGACCGCATCTTGGGAGAAGCGGGCTATTCCCTTCGATGCCACTGGAGTTTGCCCGAACTTTTTCAGGCCAACGAAACGGAAAATTGGAAAGAAATGAGATTCCCTATTTCGATTCTCCTGGAACCCTTGGCGCAGTTTTTCCAGAGTATTATTCCAGCGCCAAGGAAGCCATGCTTCTCATGCTTGACTATGGCACAATGAAGCCCCTGACTGGCAGATTCAACTATCCGCAGTTTGATGATGCTCGTGAGCGCAACCGCATTTTTTCCCACTTAGAATGGGGTGGTGTCGCTCATAAGAAGCTGTCACGTTCGTGTAATAATAACTTCACAGCTCCTGTGACGTTCACCCTTGGCCCTCGCTACAGGTACGCTTTTTGATCGCTGAATATGAATATGAAGAATTGCATGAACATGATCCTCCTCCTGCTATCTATCCTGACGGCAGACCTCGTGCATGTACACTGAACCTGCTGACTCCGCATGGCCTCGTTGGGGGCTCTATCGTCCCAAGGACGAATTTGTTGTGTGTCGCCTCCTACAGAGCGCTACGCTTTTGGTCAATTCACCCCAGCCTACAACTCTTGGGTTGGGCAAATGAAGAGGCTGCGCTCTCTTATTTTCGAACCCTTGCACCAGATAGACTTCCTCCAAGAGTGTCTGACGACTGAAAGTGAGGCTGCGCGTGAAGCAGGGATCCCTGGAATCTGTATAGGCAGCCCTGACAGGCAGGCCCCTATGACAGACCCCTAGGACCAACACTGGACTGCTGACTGATCTATAGGTTCGTGCTGTGACACACGCTGTGTCACAGGTAGGCTAGTTCCGAGACCGTTGCGAGACCGTTCCGGGTATATCTAGCTTAGGGTTTATTTATCTGAGAGAGCTTATCCACACAATTCTGGACCCTCCGATATCTAGTGAACTAGGATATTCCGGTAGGTCGTGGCCCCATCCACGCTTTATTCCACTTGCTAGTTTGGCCATGATTGGCTAAACGGCCGCTCGGAGAGGTGGTGCGCGTTTGCGCGTTTGGGCATCAGTGGGGATTGTGAGATGAGCAGCTTGCGGTGAGCGACTTTGAGCCGCAGCTATGGGGTACCGGCTTGGATCGGGTTTCGTCGACGCAATGTTCATTCACGGTTTTTTGCTGGTCTTGATCCCGCTGGCTACCGAATTTTGGGTTGGTGACCTTGGCACCTTTGACCTCGACGACATCTTCCTTTGTCCCTCGCTCGCATGGCTCGACCGCTCGTTCCGTATCTGTGACGTTGCATTTTCTCCGCGACCCTACCCAAACGTGCTGCAGCGTACCGCCTCCCCTCAGGCTTATCTAGAGATGTGTGCCCGGAGGCACAGCGTGAGCCGATATGCCTATGCGTCTATATGTGTGCCATCGGGGGTAATCTGGGATTGGCACGATGACAGTGAAATTGGGCTTGAAATCACGATGAGAATGAATACCAGATGTCCGGGGTATGACAGTATGACAGTATGACACTATGACAGTATGACACTATGACACTATAGTAGTATGACAGTACTATGGGGGGTGTCATCGTGGCACTCAGTCAGACCCTCGAAGAATGGTCAGATTCGCATCGGGGTTGAAAAGACAATGAAATCGAATATCAGATGTCGGGGCTATGACAGTATGACAGTATGACACTATGACAGTATGACACTATGACAGTACAGTAGTATGACAGTACTGTGGGGCAGTCATCGTGTCAGTCTGTCGACATAGCATCTGAATCGAGAATGACGAATCGGAATTAGAAATGAGATCGGATCGGGAATTGAACGTTGAGCCGAAGTGTGACATCGGCTCTCGGGTGGTTGACCCTGCAACCTGAGTGACGAGTGAATAAGTGGAGCACTTGAGAAGTGTTTAGCCTTCAGAACTCGGAACCGAATTATCGTTTGTACCTCAATCTGGCCCTGATCCAGTATATTATAAAATCCGAATTGTGTACCTTTGCACGTTCAATCAAAAACATATTTCCGAGCATCTGTCGCAGTGCCCCTGGCACATTTGGTATCTTGCGTTACTTTGAACGCCTCCGTTGCGTTCAACCACGGACCTGTTAAAACTTACGGAATATTGCAGGGGAGAGGCTGTACTTTTGGCTACCTTTGCGCAATTTCTACGTCAGAAAAACCATTTTTTTTGTAGAAGGACTCCTGTAAATACCTCCAAAAGTCACTAAAAAGCAGTATCCGGCTCCCTTAACACTAGGGGCTCAAAACGGCTTTTCGACCCAAGCATGCCTGACAAGATCTTAAAACCAAACTTCGTCTGAGGCCAGTTCCGACCGATTTCGAGCAGTAAGGTTGGATGCTAGGGTCTATCATGGCCTCGTTCCAGGCATGCAACTAGTTACAGACCCCTAAAAGCAGCAAAAACAGCCAAAAACAGCAGTTTTAGCCAGTTTTCAGCCTACCCCAAAACCTTCCACAGTAGCCCCCACCACCAAAAACTCCTTCCTTAGACCCCATAGAACAGCCTAGAAACCCCTGATACCGCCCGCACGGCCATCAGCAGCGGGGAAAGCTCCTCCAAACAGCGCTTTCAGCAGCTTCTGGACGTTTCTGGCAGTTCTTCAGCACCTTCTGGTATCTTCCAGCAGTACCCTGACTGGAGCATTTTGGGACCTACGGAGCATAAATATCGTCTGGGACCTTACTGGACCCCTGTATTGGACCTGACACCCTTCCTTTCGCTGCTGCTTGACTCTTGCCCGCGCACCTAGGCACTCAAAAATCGTGTCGCGGAGCCCTGGCCAAATTTTGAGTTCGCTGGTGTATGGCAGTACCCCCAGATCCAGAGAAATACAGAAGAGCGTGGTGGAAGCAAGGACCTATTAAGTGGGTATTCCCTCCAGACCCTACCTACCCACCAGCAGGCGCTTTCTGGCAGAGCGGCCCTCC
This sequence comes from Cymbomonas tetramitiformis, assembly GCA_001247695.2. Lineage (NCBI taxonomy): Eukaryota > Viridiplantae > Chlorophyta > Pyramimonadophyceae > Pyramimonadales > Pyramimonadaceae > Cymbomonas > Cymbomonas tetramitiformis. The sequence continues at coordinate 10,533 of LGRX02000574.1, read as the reverse complement.
TTCCCCTTCTTCCTCTGACGACGAAGAGGAGAACAACGACTGAACGCCTAGACAGAGTCACACTGGCTATCCCGCCAGCACACTACGACCGCGAGTGGCATCACCAGGGGAACTACTTCTTCATCTACCCTGCTGACCAAGATTTAACAATCTACCCCGCGCTTCCTGGTGCGTTTCCGATAGCTGTAATCGACGGCGTTCCCCCATCGCCAGACATTAGTCCTCCTCCTTCGCCCCCAGACAGCGACATCGAAGAGTAAATAAAAGGCGGGCAGACTATATCCTCTGCTCACCTTTGGCTCTTGCCACACCCAGCTCTCGATTTAATCAGCTCTACAGTCAGCATGTCGCAACACACCTCAGAGCCGCTTTCCAACATAGGAGTCAGTTCAGAGCCGCTACGCCCCCCATTATTTTCACCCTTCACCTTTCCATCCCCCACTGCATTCGCTTCCACTTTTCCCTTCCCTCTCCCGGGCACCACCATGCCCTATACCGCTGTACCACGCCCATATACCCTACCCGATGGCACCCCTACGCAGGCTGTGTGGAATGGCTCCAGCTGGGTATTCCCCCAGACAGCGCCCATTGCTGGGGGAGTGTCCCCAGTGCCATTTACATTGGGGACCCATCACCCCATGGGTTCGTACCCCACGCCATATCAACAGCATCTGCAACAGCAGCAGCAGTGGCAGGCGTACCAGCAACAGTGGCCACAGCAGCAACAGCCGCTGGAGCCAGCGTGCAGCAGCAGCTACACCAGCAACAGTTCCAGCAGCAGCAGTTACAGCAGCAGCTGCTGCAGCCGCAGCCGCAACAACAACCACAGCAGCCCCATCAGCTGATACCAGCTACCTCGGCGCCTCATGATCCTGGTGCGGATCTCTCATCGCTGCAGCACTTCATCAACATCAGCGCCGCAGCCCTGCCAGACCCTCTGCAAGCACCCCCTGACAGCGGAGTTCAGCAGAGCGTACCGGGCGGGACCCAGCTCTTGGTGCGCCACCTCCCCGCGGTGGCAGCAGCCTCAGAGACCCGCCGGCGTCGGCGTTCCCGAAGAGTATCCTCGGGCCCTGCGACGCATGGTAGGCACCTTCCAGGTCTAAGCCATGCACCTGATCACTCCGACCCCGACTCCGGCACGGACGTCAGCCGCACCAGCACGGGGACCAGAGGCAGCCGAAGCACGCAGGCACGGGCTGAGCGCAGGCGGAGGGCCGCCCACAGGTCCGGTTCTGACTCGGACGCGAGCAGCCGGAGCGAGCACATTCGCAGGGAAGTCCTGGCAGCAGTACAAGCCCTGGACATCTCCGCGGTGCTCTCGAGAGGACTCGCCCTGCCTGGCGCGACGACATCTGCAGGAACCTCTCCATCAGGCGACCCTCAGAGCAGCGCACAGGGGGCCCTGACGGCGGACCATCCACTCGAGACGGACGCCGCTGACAGCGTAACCCCCCCAGTGTCTCAGATTGTCGCTGAAACCGCTCCCGCCAAACCTCCCACTCAAGGTCGGCCAAATCCCCTCAACATGATGGTGGCTCGCCGGCGGCAGTCGATGGAGACGGTAGTGCACGGCGGTGGCAACCCTGACTCGGAGCTCAGAGACCCCAGTTCAAGCGACTCGCCTCCAGGCCCCCCCAGTGATCCACCTCAAGATCCCCCTGACGACCCCGCGCAAGGACCAGAGCCCTCCTACCCTCAGTACCCAGAGGTTCGGGCTCTCTTCGTCACCCATGACGGTGGGTCATTGTGGGTACACCAGTCAGCGGGGGTGCGAGGCGCGGCAACCGTCTCCCTGCCATGGGATGAACGCCGCCGGGCTGGGGTGCAGGGCGACGCCATCCGGTTCAGGATCATGCACCTGCTGGGAGCGCCGCTGACTGCATATGCGCGCATGGGAGGCCGCCTACACCATGCACCCCTACCACTTACCAACCCTCGTGTGGAGACCTGGGTCCTCATGGTCGACCGCGAGGTCATGGATATGGCAATGGGGGACCCAGCCGCAGCCAATGTGCGGTCTACGAGCATGCATGGGGCAGCCAGTGTGGGAGTGGATCCCTGCCACTGCGCGGGAGTCGGAGATGCAGAACTTCGACCAGGACGGGCTCGCCGCGTGGTCGGAAGTCAGCAACTCCGATTGGTACCGAAGCATGAGCGTGGTGGCCGCACAACCATCCACTCTCCTGCCCTTCCATACACCTCTTCCACTCCCCGCTCCACCATCAGCCCCTGCATTACCGCCCACTTCGACTGCAGTCCCCACAAATCCCGCGCCTGCGCTCCTGCCCGCGCATGCCCCGGGACCACCACCTCCAGCCCGTTTCCCTCACTCCGCCGCCGCAAACCCCGTTCACTCTGCCGCTGCCGCAAACCCCGTTCACTCTGCCGCTGCTGCGAACCCCGTACTCTCTCCCAGCGCCACCCCCTTTGTACCAGGCATCGTCCGACTGCCGCAGGGCACTAATCTGCGAGCATCCTCGGACGAGGTCCGCCTGGAGCACAAGACCAAGGAGATGGTGCTGAAGCTGATCAAGAGTGTGACCAGATTCCCTCGCTCCGCGTCCGACACTAAATCGGCCGACAAGGATGGCCTCCTGACGCAGTTGGAGCACTACTCCAACATGGTGCGGAAGATATTCCAAGAGGCCATCGTGATCGAGGCGCTGACCACTCCCAGCTGTACGCCATCTGTATCGGCGTACCAGGCGAGCGTGTCGAGCCTCCTTTGGAGTTTTAAGGAGCACACTCTTCAGGATCAGCAGAAGAAATTCTTGGAGCGTGCAGCGGGGACCTTCGGGTCTGACCAGGCTTGGCACCGGCGCTACGTAGAGCTGGACGTGTTCTTCAGCGATCTGGCGGTGTGTTCTCTAACACAGGCCTACCTGGAGAATGCACACGGAGAGGCCATTGCACTGAGGCAGGCGACGAACGAGACCGCGGCGGAGTATTTTTCGCGGTTGGAGACCCGCATGGCCTCCGTCAACTTCCTGGCTGGCAGAGTCCCCAATTGCGTGGAGATGTCCAACCTGTCCATGCTCTCCACGTACCGCCGAGGGTTGAGGTATGCACCCAAGGTGATGCGGCGCCTGAGAGCCATCCACCTGGATGTCTCCAAGCCAGAGGAGTGGGAGAGGAAGGCCGTCAATGACGATATCCCAGGCACGCACAACGCCCTGTTGAAGATACGGGAGGTTGCTGAGGAGGTGGAGAATGATATTGACACGGAGGCGGCGCAGAGGCGCACTCAAGATCGCCCTCCCCGCACCGTCTCCTTCGCCAACCCCTCACCTCGCACCCCCTTCTTCAGGCGTACCCCTTCCTCGAACCGTCCAGCACTCGCCATGCTGGAGAATGGGCCCACCACCACCGCTGCCGCGGCAGTTACCCCATTGCCACCACCACCTGGTCTCCCCCGCCCTGACGCTCCGAAGGTCCGCCGGTGTTTCGCCTGCGGCTCCGCGGAGCACATCGTCCGTAACTGCACGGATGAGACCAAGCTCAAGGAGTGGAGGGCCAATGCACCTGCTCGATTGGCAAATTCTCCTGGGTTCGTGGCCGCCGTCGTCTGGGCCATCCATCGAGCAGCAGGAGGACATCTCCTCGGTGGATGGCGTCCCAGAGGAGTTCTCCGAGGAGGTCCTGGCACTTGCTACCTGTGAGGACGAACAGAGCTACCAGACCCTGGCGGCCCTCGCTGGTATCGAGCTTGTGGAGGGTGACGGTCTTCCCCCTGTTGAGGACGATGAATGGCTGGCCGGTGACCAGTCCCCGACCCTGCCCTTCGGGGAAGTGAGGTCACACCCTGATGATCAGACCCTCTCCGCCCTGGAGAAGCGGTCAGAGCCAGTGGAACGCCGACGCGCACGAGGACGCAGAGACCCTTGGGGCCATCGACCTCACCCCCAGAACGTGGCCTTCACCTCTGGAACCCGCTTGCGACGCACCTACCGCTCAGCTGGTGCCCCATCGCTGCCGAGGGATGACCCGACCAGCCACCCCCTTGCAGAGAGCGCCTCTTTTGACGAGCCGTCACTACCTCTTGATGACGGCCCTGCTTACACACAGGCAAGGATCGAGGGTCGGAGGGGGCGGCGAGTTCCCCGGCACAGACCCGCCATTATGGGCAGCAACCGTGGAGAGCCCCGCGATCTTCGCCCCCAACCACGTGTTGTCCTACCATTACCCAACTATCAGTCCAACCTTGCAGATCCGCGGAAGAGGCTGACTGCGTGGCACTGGAAGAGAGATCTATATTCTCTCCCCCTCGAAGTCGCCATGCAAAAGGTTCGCAGAGCTCTGCGCAAATCCCCGGAGGCTGCCAAGGACCTGGTGGATAAGATGTGGGAGCGCACCCGTAGCCGCATACGCTCTGGGAGCCGATCGCCGAAGGAGCACGTGAACCGCGCCAACCAGCTGGCGGAGAGGGTACGCATTGCTCGTGAGCCTCAAGATCGCAGGGAGGGCCATCAGCGCATAGCACTGTGGCACCTCCTCTCACACGACGGTCACCAGCAGGTCCTCGAGTCCCCTAGCACCAGCCCCTCCGACCTCTACGCGGCTTGGAGAGAGCTGTCGCCCGCCGAGCAGCTGGAGGCGATCGCCACTTCGAGCCCAGACTCCTTCCCCGGTAGCAGGCTGTGGGAAAAGGAGGGCGCACGAAGAGCAGCAGCGAGATCCTCGACCTCTCTCTGCACCCTGGACACCGAAGTGGGCACGATACCCGGGACAGCGGGAGATGTGGGCCTACCTGGCGCCTGGTGCAGTCTACACGCAGTACACCAGTACAAGATGAGGAAGCTGGGTCCCAGCCCCTTGGGAGCATCCCCTCCATCATCCTCACTGGTCGAACCCACGACAAAGACGACATCCTCGCACCATGACAACGCGCCGGCTACCCCGGGAGGAAACCTTGAAGGTTCATCCGACTGCGTAGAGACAGAGGAAACCTCTACATCCAGCTCGCTTTGCTTCACCCAACAGATGACCACCGTCAGAACGCACGAAGCAGATGAAGCGCCGCCCCGCCTCGACAGCCACCCCATCGCTGAAGACCCCGAGGTTATGGGAGAGGAGCCCTCAGTCGATTCGCTCTGCTACACCCAGCAGATGGCAGCAGCTGGGACCCCTGAGGCGAGAACTGATCATCAGAGCTCCCACCAACTCGCCCACAACTTCCCCACTAGCAGCCCTCAGCATGACGAGGATCCCCTCACCCATAGCAGTCTCACCAACAGTGTCGCTACCCATGTGAGCCCCACAGCAAGCGGCACTACCCACGTGAGCTCCACAGTAAGCGGCACTACCCATGTGAGCCCCACTACCAGTAACACCACCCATGTGAGCCCTACCACCAGCGACACCACTCATGTCAGCCCCACCTCGAGCGAATGCACTTCAACGGGTACCCTGCTGACGGCGAGTGTAGACAACCTCGTCAGCCACCCGACTGAAGATGTTGACTTGCTGGATGAGGAGTTCTACGCCGCGTGTAGGCAAACGTTGGAGGAATGCCGCGAGGCCTCGGACAACCTTCTCCCCAACCTTAAGTGCAAAAGCATACGCACGGATGGGGGAGTTCGGTGGAAGACCGACATTGAGGGTACTCTCGCAGCGGCGCATGACGAAGAAGGACCGCTGCTGCTGGTGTTCTATGCAACCCTCAGAGGGCACACGGTCAAGGTGCTGATCGACTCGGGGGCCTCTGACAACTTTATCTCGGAGCAGAGCGCCAAGCGATGTGGCCTCACGACACGGGCTGGCTCCGAGATGCGAGTCACCTTAGCGGATGGATCTGTAAAGATCACTGGCGCCACCGCGTACGCCAAGTTTAACACGCACACCACTACGGGCACCTATACAGAGAACGCCCTTGCCCTTCGAATCCTACCACTGGGCATACAGGTGGATGTTATTCTTGGCGGAAGGTGGTTGCGCAGTCACTCTCCTGTCACTCTGGGCTATGAAGGGAATGGTTCTGTCTCTTTCCTCAGGAAGTCCCGCAGTGGTAAGATTGGAGATCGCGTCACCATCACAGGCTGTTCTCCTGGGAAAGCATCTGGAGACAAGTCTCCGAAGGGCACGGCCTGTGCGGGATTGGTGGATGAGGTGTTCCTGACCCCCGCCCAGTTGAAGAAGTACCCGGTGTACGCGGAGACGCAGAAGCTGCGCGGCAATGACGACCCGGGGATACAACCCGCCTGGCTCATGATGGCCGAGAAGTCCCCCGATGATACTACTTCTGCCTTTGCAGCCACGGCTATCGACTCTGAGAACGCCGAATCCGCTGCGGATACTGAAGACGCAGAAGTGGGCCCTGAGTGGACCCTCAAGTTTCAGGACTTCTGGGGCGAGGAGTACAAGAAGGAGATGACGTCTGCTCTACCGAACATTGATGGACTCAGACATGACACCCAAGATGAGGCCAACATCAACCTGGACCCTGAGCTGAGCAAGAAGGGGCCGCCCTGCCAGCGCATCTACAAGAAGTCTGCAGAGGAACTCCGCCAACTTCGAGAACGCGTTGAGACCCTGATGTCCAAGGGCTACATCCGACCCTCGTCCAGCCCTTATGCAGCTCCCTGCCTGATGGTCCCCAAACCAGGGAACCCCAAGGAGCTGCGACTGGTGATCGACTACCGGCTTCTCAACCGCCAGACAGTTAAGGACAAGTACCCTCTCCCAGACATCCAGATGATGTTCGACGAGATGCAGGGTACGAAGTTCTTCTCTTCATTCGACGCGGTGGATGGCTTCTGGCAAGTTCCGATGGCTCCAGGGGATGTCGAGAAGACCGCCTTCACCACCCAGATGGGGTCATATGAGTGGTTGGTCATGCCGCAGGGGCTGCAGAATTCGCCGTCTCAGTACCAGCGACGGATGCAGCGGGCTTTGGGCCATCTCCCATTTGTCCGAATCTTCATCGATGACGTGGTCGTCTTCAGTAACACCGCTGCAGAGCACTACGAGCACGTCAAGCAGTTGCTCCTGACGTGCAGGGAGAAGGGTGTCTTCCTCAAGAGATCCAAGTGCCAACTGTTGAAGAAATCCTTGCGGTTCCTTGGTCACTGCATCTCCGCGGATGGCTGCAGACCCCAACACGACAAGGTGGCTGCAGTGAGGGACTGGCCCGAGCTGGAGACGGTTACCCACGTCAGGCAGTTCTTGGGTCTGGCGGGGTATTACCGCAGATTCATTCACTGTTTCTCCGAGATCGCCCAGCCCCTCACCCGGTTGACCAAGTCGGACGTACCTTGGGAATGGGGCCCCATGCAGCAGTGGGCCTTCGAGGAGCTGAAGAAGGCCCTCACATCGGCACCAGTGCTCGCCTTGCCCAACATTAAGGGCGCCGCAGACGGCACAGCACCTTTCGTGGTGCAGACGGATGCCAGCGGCATCGCCCTTGGGGGAGTACTGATGCAAGACAATGGAGATGGTCTTGGGCTGCGCGTGATAGCATACGAGAGCCGCCAATTCTCGGCCGCCGAACAGAATTACCACACCGGCGAGCGTGAACTAGGTGCCCTGCATCATTGTACCACCGTCACCTGGCGGCATTACCTCATCTTCACCAACTTCCGCATCCAGGGTGATCACCGCCCCCTTGAGTGGCTGATGGAACCTGGCAGAGAGCTCAGCCGCAGACAGGCACGCTGGTACATGGATCTGGTGGAGGTGGGAGTCCCGCGAATGGAGTACATCAAGGGGGCACTACTGCTGGTACCAGACGCCCTGTCCAGAAGACCCGACTTCAAAGACAAGGACGTTCGCGAAGGGTTGAAGGAAGCTGGAGTGATCGACCCCACCTCAGACCTGCCGAAAGACCCTCTGGCAACGCTGGAGTCTGAATGCTTCTCCAGCTCACCACCCGCGGCTCATCCCCAATGGGCCCAGACGGTTGACTGTTGGCTCTCAGCAGTGGAAACCCTCTCCGTGGCAGAGCAGGCCATGGACATGGGGGAGACCATCGCTCTCGTTAATCCGAAGCTCTATAAGGGAATGAAGGAGGATCACCTCGACTTCGACATGCCTAACCGGTCTGAAGCTGATAGCGCGAAGCCGACAGAAGCTCCACACGAACCCCCTGACCGAGCTCCACCTCAGATAAGGATAACGAGGAGTATGTCACGCGCTGGGAAAGCCTCTACGACCCCAGCGCCCCCACAGTTGGTGTCACCGAAGACGCGAACGCCTACATCACGAGCTGACGCATCGACGGCGCCCACTGAGAAGGTGCCAGCGAGCTCACCACCCCCGCAGAAGGCGCCCCAGCAGTCAGCTCCATCCCCGGTCCTTTACCCACAGAAACGACAGGCTTCCCTCCCAGAGGACTCGCAGAAATGGCGTGTCCGAGCAGAGTACTCCTCGAAGTACGCCGAGAAGTTTGGACCCTTCGATGTGGACGCCTGCTGTGACTTTGGCGGCCGCAACAGACAGGCGGATAGATTCTGGACAGACTGCCTTTCAGAGAAATGGAGGGGCCTTCGGATTTGGTGTAACCCTCCATATAACTCCAAACACATTACTGTGGAGGCGATTCTGAACAAGTACATCACAGAATGGAAGGCGGACCCAGAAAACACCTCAGCAGTCTTCGTCCTGCCAGATCACCAGTCCAAGCTCCCCGCGTGGCGCAAACTATTCAGGAAGGCCAATATGCAGATCGTGGAGGTCGTCCCTACTCACGATGATAAGGGCGAACCTAATCAGTTCTTCGAGAACCCAGATGGGAAGGCCTTCGACCTTCGCTGGCCTGTTCTGATAGTGCACGCCCCCCCCGCCAAACCACAGCCAGCACGCGTGAGACATCCGCGAACGGCTCCCGCTGTGATAAGGACGGGTGAGGCAGCAGCCTTCAGGGACACAATCTCCCAGCAGTCGGACTCGAAGTTCCTGCGTGCGTTGAAAGCGGAGTACACCCGGGAGGGATCACTCCGTTCGCTGCGAGAGAAGGTGAAGGCGGCGCCACACCAATGCCTACAGGACTTCAGGCTGGTGGGTGAGGTAGTTTGGAGAACCGCAGCAGGGAGATATCAGTTGGTGCTGGGGGAGGATTCTCCACTTCGGGAGGTAGTGATTCGTCATGCTCACGAGCCATTGTCCTCAGGTCACACTGGGCGAGACAAGACTCTGGAAAGAGTGCTGCGACGCTTTTATTGGCGTGGTGCTGCAGAGGATGTGGGCACCTGGGTTGCATCCTGCGCAGTGTGCCAATCAGTGAGACCGCGGGGAACTTACCCGGATGGGTTGCCAAACCCTCACAGCATCCCGAACAGACCATGGCAAGATGTCGCGGTGGACTTCGTCACCGGCCTGCCAGTATCAGAGAGGGGTAATGACGCTTTCGTGGCCTTCACGTGCAAGCTGACGAAGATGGTCCACGTTATACCTGTCGCAAACGCGTGTGTATGATGGTACGAATATCCTCGGAATCGAGCAACCTTAACACTCGCTGAACAAGGCTACAATTCAAGCAATTGCAATATCTTTATGGCAGGAAAGATTGACCAGTAAATTACAGGTTGAGCAACAGCTCCTCCAAATAGTTACTTCAAGTTAGAACAGCCTCCAAATGGGCAATATTCAAGTCTTATACTTTCAAGGCGCGCAGTTCATATTCTCTAATCGATCTGTCCCATGTCGGCTGGCATATCATCATCTGCCACCTATACAAATCTTAATCAGAGAATATGCATTTGGACAATCCTAATCAAGACAGTTGATTTCATTGTCCCTTGCTGATCTTTGCTTTCTTCCTACGAGGAGCCACGTCAAGCCCTTCTTCTTCATCACTGTCACTTCTTATGGAATACTTCAATTGAGTTATATACTCATGTGTCCAACATCTCGGATATTTCCTAGGTTGCCTCTTCGTCTCTTCAGACACCCCGGCCTTATTCTCACCCATTGAAGTCAATCCAGTATCTGACCCATAAGGTTTCTTCGGTGGTGCATGAACAGTCTCCACCACAGAGGCTGGGGCATCCTCAGATATGGCCTCAGACTTCTGCTCGGTAATAGGCTGATCATCGGGCTGAACAGGTGAGGTCGGGGAGGTGCCCTTTGGTACCCAGTGAAGTTCACCCTTCTCATCCATGATCAATTGCAGTCCCAGTCTCTTCAACCTTCGAGCTTCGGCTTGTTCTTCAGCATCGTCAGCTACCAAGTCATCGAACTCGCTGACGTCATCCTCGGTGTCATCATATTCAGGCGAAGTTGGCTCCCATTTCGGACTGGCAGTGTCCATGTCATATATGACACCCGCGTCATCTTTGTCATCCGAAACTGGTAGCTTCTCCTTACTGTTAGTGACACCTGCGTCATCATTGTCATCAGAATCTGGTAACTTCTCCTTGCTCCAGGACACAGCGCCTGTACCCGAATCTTCACTGTTCGTAGATGCTGAGTGTGTAGGCTTACGCCCCTGGTAGGGAATTCCATGATATTCATCATCGTCAATCACAATCGTCGGATTCCAGTACGCGATCCCAACGCGGCTAATCGGTAATGAGAATGGCGCTACCGGCGCCTTCA
>LGRX02000573.1:0-21938 GCA_001247695.2 Cymbomonas tetramitiformis | reverse complement strand
GCATCCAAAATTTTGCGTTCGCTACTATCACAATCAAGTTCGTCCCAGGTCGGGCGCCTGCGTAAAACGGGCGGCGGATACCGCGAAAGAGGCCGTCAAGAAGAAACTGAAAGTCGGCCATGTGGACCATGCCGATACGTCCGCCGTCGAAAATGCGGATACGAAGGAGAACGGCTTCGCCTCCATCAGTTCCTTATACACGAAATACGTAGGGGATCGCGTGAAGGTGCTCGCCGATTCCACTCGCGGAAACGACTTTTGCGTCCCCATCGGAGTCTTCGACCAACCAACGAAGGGCGGCCATTCCGTCGTGTGCACGGAAGAAATTCCGGAAGACCTCCGATGGATCGTGAAACCGGCACTCCCCGAACCCGAAGGCGAACTTAACATGTCGCAATTTGGCGCGGCCAACCCGGATTTGTCGAAAGACGCGCCCATCGAAGAAACGACGAAGGCGTACATCGAGGCGCGTGTCCGCGAGGAGATTGCGTCGGTCTCGGGTGTCATGATCGAAGGAATCACGCGCAACATGCGCGAGATGTGCGACGACAAAATGCAAAACCTGAGGCAAGCATCGGAAACCGTCGCAGATAATACCAAGATCGCTCGGGCGCTTAACGGTATTCGCAAAGATCTACGGAGCATGTTCAATCAGCTGATAGATTCGAACATGAACAAAAAAGCCAAAGTAAAAAAATAAGAATGCGCGCTCTACTCTGAATCGTGCATCCGAGCACTTTTTTGTAAGAAGCTCGATCGTACTATCCTAACCAATCAAAGCGATATCGCTGTCGTGTAACTATTGTGATACAATCTCGATCCATTTCAATTACACCTAAGCGCGCACCGATTTTGTTATATCGCGCGCGCGCGTTCGAACCATCACGAACAGGAGTAACTCTGTGTGACGACCGTAGGAGGCGTATATTCTGACGCAAACTGTTGCAAAAGTACGCTCGCGTCCTTCCTCACTGTGCGTTCATATAACCCAACATAGCGATGTGCGCCAAAGGCAGGTCGGTATGCATCCTCAGCTGCTTCAATACAGCGTCCATACTCGCCTTTTTCGAAGCGAGTTGAATACAGACTGTGTCGCAAAGATCCACGACGTCTCCTTTGTCGTCGCTCATTGCCGTCCAGTCGATATCCGGGAAATGAAGCTGTTGCTGTCGAAACATACAGCACATTTTCAACGGCAGCACCACCGAGCAATTAAAGCTGGTATACTCGCGGAGCAAGCACTTGCAACAGCTGATGAAATCGCATAGTAATTGCGTGCGACCGTCGTCAAAATTCGCAAGCATCTCAAATCCAAAAAGCGCGACAAAGCGTTCGAGGAACGCGTCCTCTTCCTTCTCGTCGATGTCCGGAGACGCCAAATTCACGAGTTGCGAACACATCTTTTGAAGCGTCATACGCTCTTGGATGCTTCGGGTGGCCATTAGGCGAACCACTTGTCTGTGCAGATCAACCATCTTATCAAAGCTTCGAGCGAAGCGTTTAAGCGCGGCGATCGCTTCGTCGTCCTCCGTCGCAACGCTTTGCATACGATGCATAGCGTCGGCTTGTTGATGGGTTTCGGCTGGGTACAGTAAAGACGAGCCGTACTGTGTCTTGCAAATGTGCATACACTCTTCGACACACTGCGTGCAAGCATTTAAACGCGAGCGCAGAGCAGCGAGCTCCCTGTCGTTCGCCGCGATGTCCGGCTGGAGCATTTCGGCCATGCACACTTTAATGTCACGCACGCACGCTCTCACCTCGCTGATCGCGACCCGAAGACTCTGTCCGCTCAGTAAACGCGCACCGCTTTCGGTAAATGTATTTTTCAAAATCCCAGGAAGCTTAACTTGAGCTATATGTCGGTGTTGTACTTTCTGAGTGCTCAATGAAGAATACCGTGGAAAAACTGCATCATGGAAGGGTGGCAGCCGTTGCATTTTCGAATCTCGATAAGTTATCGCAAAGAGCGTTTTGGATACTGTTGCACCACAAGCATCCGTGTATATATACTCCGCAGTCTGCAAAATGCATTATCGACACGCCGAGGCAAACTTCTTTCCACAAGGAAACTGTCATAACGGAATCACCGTGTCCGTCGCGACCGATAAACGGTCGTCTGTCCCATCGCAGTGCACGTCGCAGAAAATTGATCGAGAGTTGTCACATGACAACGGCGACCACTTCTCCTCTTCAAATCGAGCTGCCGCCCGCGGAATTCTTGAATCACCTCAGCGTCATCGACAGCGACGCGCAAGATCCGTGGACGGTCGAATGGTGTCGATGGTGTGTCGAGGCTCATTCGATCAACACCCTCTTAAAAGTGTGCGATCACGTGAAGCGGACAAATCGCAATCTTCTCTCCCATTATTCGTACCTAAAGTATACTCGATGGTTCGTATCGAATATCGCAAAACAAAGACACCCGTATTCAGCGAAGGCGGTGTACAACTTTTGGTATCAAGCAGTTCGGTATATGCGCGACGAGAATGCCAACCCGGAGTTTGATAAAGCTGTTCGTATAGGTGTTCGCGCCGGTCTGACTCCGCGTGCCGCTCACGCTTGCGTGCATGCGGTCTGCCACGTGGGTTGGAGTTTCGCTCTCTACGAGGGCGCCCGATGTGACGACGATGACCACGTCTACGATCAGACGTGCGCGGTGAACTGTTTTCGACGCGCGTGTTTAAACGTGCGGAATCACGTGCTCACCAACGTCGACCAAACGGCGTGTGTAGAATACGACTCGGATATGGTATGTCTGATTTGATAAGACGTTTCTCGATCGTCGTCGTCGTCGTCGTCGTCTCTCTCTCTCTCTCTCGCCGGTGTCGATTACACATTTCGACGAGAATAAAGTTTGTGAGGCGACTATTCGTAGACGACCTTTGTAATTTTTTGCTTTCCAAATCGATCATCGCTCAAACCTCTTTTATTCCTGACACGACATTCAATCCGAATCCATCGCTCGTGCACGTCGACGGTGATGGTGTAGTCTATCGTAACTCGCGCGACATGACAGAGCGATTCCAGTGTGGAAAACAACTCTCCGACATCTATGACGTGAACGTTTTCAAAAAGTTGTATTCCGATATCGTCTTCAATTCGTGAAACGAACGTTTCGTTCAAGCGCGATCTTCGATAGGCGTCCAACACGTCCGATTTGGGTAACGAGCTCCATAGCACCTCCTTCTCGTCGTTGACTAATTTTTCGATGACACACCGGTGACGCGCGTGGCGCAATTCCGCGTGTGTATCCAAAAATCGTTTCAATTTTTGCTCGATCGAGTCGCCGCTTGATATCCATTCACGATTCTGCTTGAGTTGTTCACTAAGCTGTACGACCGTATGCGGATGGCAACGGTTCCGAGCTTCCCGGTGTACCGATAGATACGCGCGGTACACGGGACGTGCACAAAAAATGAAGTCGCCGACATCGGTGATGCAGTCTCGTAACGTTCGTAAGACGCCGTCAGAGATCGATCCGAAATCGGACGTCGTGTAAGTCTCCCATTCGTCGCTCGACACCTCGTAAGACGGTGTCCATTCCACGTTGTACTGAAACCCGTTGCCGTCCTTCGCGTCGGAGATCACTCGTCGCATCCGCCGAAGCGTATCAGCAGACGCGCTACCGTTTCCATGCTTCGGATCCATACGACGATCCGCTCTTTCGATCACCGCACAGCAGCGGGCGGTGTCGCGTGGTCGAGATTAGCTTGACGCGCCTATCGCGTATATATACATCCGCGGTCGAATCGATCGAATCGACATTCGACGTTACTTATGCAGATCGAATCGACGTTCGATCTGCATACCAGAGACACGCTGCGTCGGACGGCGATGCGCCGGACACTGGTGTTCGACCTGGAGACGACCGGCCTCAGCGTAGCAAACGCCGACATCATATCTCTCGCGATTCGAATATTAGAAACCGATCAAAGCTTTCACGAGTTGGTACGACCGCCCCGATTGCCCGTCCCTTACCACATCACGCGTATTACGGGAATCACTACGGAATGCTTACGACGGAAGGCGCCCTGGACGACAGTCGGCAAGCGCGTTTGCTGGTGGATCAGCCACACCGTCCTTAGGGACAAAACCGACGCGAAGATAACGTTGGTCGGTCACAATTGTCGAAAGTTTGATGTGCCGATTTTATTGAGACATCTAGGGCTCTTGAAGCCCACCGTTCCGATCAAAATGAAGCGTTGTGCTATCGTTGATACGCTGCGCTTACTTCGGCAGTCGCTTCCTCAGCTGGAGAACCACAAACAAGAAACCGTTTACAAACACCTCTTTCACGAACCCCAGCCGAACGCGCACTCCGCTATCGGTGACGTGGATGCGCTATCGCGCATAATTCGGGATCCTCGTGCGAAATTTAATAACGAAACGATACAGCACGTTCAATACGACATATGGGATCATCACGATGTTCAGAGCTGTAGCGACACGGTCATAGCCGGCAGAGCACGAGGCATGCGCGCGTACGTCACCATATCAAAAAGCGAAAGCTCGCGTTCGACTCATCAGCAAACCTCGACGCCCGATTCGCTCGAGCAAGCTGCAGAGGATTCCATCAAGAGTCGTCGATGTGAAAAGTGTTCCGCGATCTTCAGCGGATGGTTCTCTCACCGCTGCCCCTCGTAGCTTGTTCAATATAAACGGACTGCGAGCATACGCAATCCGATCCGCCGCATCGTGCGAGATCGAGCTCGATAGAACAATGCTCGGTTCCCGAGCGCGCGTGTGTGCAGGTATCTCTCTCTCTCTCTATATATATATATATACGCATATGTCGACACGAATCTTTTGTACAGAAAAAAAGTAAGCACCGTTCAAACTCCACCCTGTTCATCTCGACGGTATGAACATCGCTTTAAGCAGGAATTCCGGATCGGTTAGTCGAGATCGCTCCATGCTCACCAAGAGCGTGTCCGCGTCCGAAGTATCGGAATCCTGTGGGACGAACACTCACGAGAAGAGCTTGCGCGACGTGAATCGGCGAATGCGCGGCGTCGATGAACGCGAAGAGGAGTGTTCCTCCGGACGGAGTTTCGAATCGAAGCGCGCCAAATCTCACTCGACCGCACGAAGAGCCGTCTCGTCTCCGGTGATGGTCCTGGACCAATGCGCCGGGAACATTCGCGCTCCCGGAGACACCGCTCCGTGCGAGGATGCGGAGACGTACGGCGGCGAAACGGAACGGTGCATCGGTTGTATATACTCTCAAAGATACGAGGAGGCCGATACGGTACAGCGAGCGCTCTCCATCGACGAGGAGGAGCAACGTATGGTGTACAACGAGATGTTGGATCTGATCGAAACCCATTACGGAAAAGGCACGTGCAACAAAGAGCTTGTGGAAATGGTGTATCAGTTCTACAACTCGGAGATTCGGCAGCACTGGAATTACGGAGAGTGGAGCCGGCGATCGATATGGAACCACATCATGCACCATACGGGCAACGATCGCATTCAGGCGAACGAGATGCGATCCAACCTGGTGTTCCAGATCGAAGGCTTGAGAAACCACGCGTGGAAAAAACGAAAGGTGGAGGACGACGATGGCGTGGTCTCTCTACGACACGATTTCGACGGATTGGACGTTACCACCGACAAAGACAACGAAGATAGTCGTAAGAAAGTCGGTGGCAGCAAATCAAAAAAAGCAGCGCCGGAACGGGCCAAATTTGTGATCGAACCGGATTACCGCGCGATTCGTCTTATGTCCGAGTTGATAAAAACGCATAACCTGATTCAAGAGAGCCAGTACAGGCGCACCTCGCATAGCTCCACGCCGAGTCACTAACGCGCGCGCGATCAAACCTGGTCGACGACTCCCGAGAGTGTCGCGAAGCATCCTCGGACCGAGCGACGCGCTGTCGTACGTCACATCGACGAGGACATCGTAGAGATCATCATGGATTTGGACCTCGAGAACGGACGACTGCAAAAGACAAACGAAAGTCCGCGGCGCCGCCGATTGTGTTGTTCGAGGTCGGTGCTCTCGTCGTGCCCGTCTCGACAAGCGCGACGCTCTTCGAGAGCAGGCGTTGTTGCAATTGCACTTTCGTGAACGAACGCGAGAAAACGCGCGTTCATCTTTCGGAGGTGTTGCGAATGCGCCCCGAAAACAATTCCAGGAATGCGAGCATCAGGCTGTTGCGTCGTCATCGGATGAAGCGAGCGAAACGTACACCGATACGCTAGCATAAAATGTACACCGCGCGTGTGCAAGTCGAGCGAGCGTCGGAGAGAGAGAGAGAGAGAGCACCGTTCTTGTAGTTTCGCCGAAGCGATCTTGCGACCCTTAAGATAGCCACCTTTTTTTACGACTCTTTATATTTACAAACTCGATCGTCGAATGTCGAAACGCGCCTCGATTCACAACTCGCATACGGCGCTTACGTTAACAACCGATCGATGCCATCTATCCGCCGCTGCACCCTATGAGTCCACTCCAATACCTAAGAGTCCACGATGCGTTTACAAACTCCTTCATGGGTACCTTCGTCGTCACATCAGATCCAAATATCGTGTTGCACACGGTAGCTAAGGGCTCCGCGCTTCGAAAGCATTTGCGGATGAGCGCGATATCGCGCCTCGATAACGCTTGTGAAATGGTCACCGCACTCGCGCGAGGTACCAGTTTCGCGTTGAAATCCGTGCCCATAATAACGCATAAAACGACGAAACGCGCGAGATCCTCGTCGTTGTACATCGTATCGACACGGAACAAAAGTTTGTTTTCGTAATTCCACAAATTTGACCTGGTCGCATCTTTACCGACGGAACGCGCTGGCAAGAAGGTGCCACCGGGTGGTATCAGCTCATTCGCGATCGCCACCACGGACGGGCTCGCAGTGCACGTGTCGGTATAAGTCGACCGTCGACCGGATGCGGCTCCCGCGCCGCAGACGGGCAGCCATAAATACAGAGAGATCGAGGAGGCCAGTTGACTCCGCAGAAGCAGAAGTATAGGGATGGAATCCGAATCGATCGTGCGAACCACCACCCCAGTGGTCGGTCGCCCACGCTCCTCGTCCAGTCGTACAAAAAACCGAATAACGTCGACCGTGGCGAGGTCGGCTTCTCCGTGATACGGCAAGACGATGGACACCTTCGAACACTTCCAACCTTGTCCGTTTCTCCAAGTCCACGTCTGACACGGAAAAGATCCGATATTTAAACAAGCCACCAGCTTCGTGTTCGTCGGAAAGCGTCGGCGTGCGATCACGCGTTTTGCGAGATCGTCGTAACGAGAGCCTTTCAGAAGCCTTTCGACGCCCTTCGCCAAGTAAGACATCATCCTGTCCCGAAACTCGTTTATCATGAGCGCCGCCGTGAAATCACTGGGCAAGTCGTGATCGCTGATGGGCATAGCGGCGGCGGTAGCGCTGCTCGCTCTGGGTCTTTTTTTTCGTCTGCGGAGCTGCTCCGCTCGTTTCTGTTCCGGTACGCGAAGTGCGTCATCCGTCAAAACGGCCACTCGAAAAATTCCCGCATCGTAAGCTTCAAAAATCTGTCGAAGGTAAAAGCGCAACAGGTCTAGGCCCGTCGCGCCGGAAAAGCGGAAGAGTAACCACATGAAGTCCACCACGCACAGGGAAGGCGACCCCGGAGAGCTTCCTTGAGGTAACTCGTCCAACAGAGCGTGCCTCACCGTCTTGATCAAGTAAGGCTTGATAGCACAGTGCAGACCCATAACGACGATCCGACGAAGCGTTCGAAGATTGTATATATATGTATATATATATATACATGCACCACGCGTGTACCAGATACCTAGATGAGGACACCAACATCATGTTAGACGCCGAAACGCGAGAAAAAAAACAGAACGTGATAGAACACGCATGGCGCGTTTATCTATTTTATTTTTTCGACCTTTGGCAAAACATATCCATATTCGTCACCGCCTTAATTTACACACCGAAGGGCTTCATAGGCGTGGCCTCCGGCGTTCATATCGTGGTGTGTCTGGTAAACCTGGGACTGTTGCAAACGGTGGACGTGTATGGCACCAGCGAACTGCTCGGAACCGAGTCCAAGGAGATTCTACGATTATACGACGTCGCGTTCATGGACCGCAAGAAGCTGATCGAAGGCTTGAAGAAACACGAATGGATCAACTGCATGTCGATGCTCCACTCTCTGACAGCCTCTCTGGACCTTTGGACACTGGTGTCGTCGATGACATCCGTATACACATGCGTTCACAAGGACTACGTCTACCTGAAAGGGCATGTACTGTGGGTGCTTGAACCGTGTAACAGCGAGATGCGCGACTTAGGATTCATATTCGCGTCCGTCTCCGTTTTTGCTGGCTATAATCTGATCACCTGCTTCAGTCACATCAACATGATTACGCACTATGGGAAACAACACGCTGAGCGAGTCGTGTACATCGTCAGTCCGATAGTCACGTTCAACACAGGATTGTTGATCATCGTCGGACTGCAACACCTATCGATGCTCGAAAGCCATTCGGGGCACGGTATATACGGCAGTACCGCTTTTATATATTACTCGTGCGTGTGCATATGTGGAATTGTCACCGCATCGGTAAGGCCGCGCGGAGGCTTCCTTGGTTTCGTCTGCACGCTTGTGATCTTCGTCGACTTCATCCTCAGCATCGTGTCCTCGGCTGTCGGATTTTCTCAGCTTATATCGCCCAAACACGGAAACAGCGGGCACGACGAAAAACTGTGTAGATTTTTCGGTGACGACGAGATCAACGAAGATCAAATCGGAGATCTTCTGCTGTTTTGTGTGCTGCGCGTCATTCAGGTCTTCGTCAATGTCATCATTCTGGTATGTCTGTCTGTGCTTTCAAGCACGCGTGAGGTAAAGACGGCTTTGGAAAAAGCCGGTGTGAAGCAAGCGCTGAAGCGACTCCCCGGTGAAACGAGAACGAAAACGAAAGGCGACGTATTGAATTTATACGCCGAATCGGAGTCGTTAGTGTACGACGCTTTAGAGATAAAATCGAAATCGCACAATATCCGATCGCGGAGCAGGATGGTGTGAAGAGAGAGAGAGGCGAGAATGGATCGTAAATCGACGTCACCAAATTTACAACATTTTGTACGACAGCGCGGAATGCGAGGTGCTGAAGCCGCCTACTGCACGTGAGTTCTTTGAAGCGCCACAGCCAAATTTTCTCGACCGTAGCTTTCCATGTCCGCACCCATTCGCACCCGACAAAAGTGAACCGCTCTGACCTGCGCATGCGCGAAAGCCAATGCGTACACTCCGCAGTCCCTGTTGTTCTTCTGCTTCGGCGCCTTCTCGATGTAGCGAATAGGCAGAGCATTCGGGTCGACACACGTCATTCCCGCTATTTTGCGATGGACGCGCAGAATGCCGCGCAAGCCGTCCATAATTTTATCGGCGTACGTAGCGGAATCGAGATGCAGAGAATCGTACACATACGCTATCGCTTCGACGACATCCACGAGCACGGATATCCAATGATTCCCGTTCACGAGCACAGCGCACAAGTAGAAACGAGCCCGCTTGTCAAAATAAACGTGCAAGCCGTCGGTTTCGGTATTGAGCACCTTTGTCGAGAGTATCGAATAAACGTACGTGTGCAGCAGAATCAAGTTGTGATTTTTCTCTCGATGCAACTTATCCGATAACAGCACGTAATACGCGTTCATGATCGTGTCGTCCAGCCACTTCCGCTGCAATATTAAGTAAAAATGACGCGCGTGCAGCGTGTATTCGAGACCGGCGGAATACGGTGACGAGTATCTCACCAAGATCGCTTTACGGTCGTACCTTGTCAAAGCGGTCACCGACTTTTTTAGACGGCCGATCTCAACCCGTTTCTTCGAGCGCGGACGGTCGCCTAAACGATCTTTATCCGTCGCGAGACCGCTCAGATCCACGACATCCTCTGGTGCCTCGCGCGCCGCTCGACGAACGATCCGATTCGCCATTCGAATATCGAACAACGAGCCCGCCCCAATCGATTGTAAGGTTGCGAAACGGCGAAAGTAGAATTCGTATGAGCGACGTTACGTTCATCGACAGCTTCGATCGATCAAATTTTACGGCGCTGCGATTCTTGTTGGAATTACGAACTCTCCTTGAAAACGTCGCTTATCGAGGATGCATCGTGGCGTGGGAAGCTTTAAAGGATGAACGGGTGGTCGAAAGAGCGACCGCGCCGCTCGCCCCCGAACACGTACGCGATGCCGTCCTGCATTTTATTCGCCTTGCCCACGAAAAGAACGAAACCGATTCCAAGATCACGTATCGTATTCGCAAGACGGAGATGGCATTCTGCTTCGCCATGTTTCGAAAGATGGTACCCGATGTGCACCTGGCGCTGATGCACCTTCGCCAACAACCGTTGACCTTCGCCATTCTGATCGTGGGCCAATGCCTGACGTACGAAGCGATCTCGTCACTAGCGACCAGCAAAGAAGGAACCGAGGCGCATCTACAAGACGCGATCGTGTGCTCCCTCGATCGATTCTGCAACGGCCTGGCCGCTGCAAACGATACGTCGGCCTTGCGCGACGTGTGGAAATCGCTCACCCTCGCAGAGTTGTCGACGGAACGTTCAGTGTGCGCGGATATCTCGTGCAGACGAATTTTACGCGGAATGCTGAAATGCGTTTTCGTACACGAGCCGAACGCCGATGACCTGTACGACGGCGACCGATTAGACGCTTCGCTCGAGCGAGAACTACGAACCAGTGTCGAGCAAGACGAACTCTCCAAACTTCGTTGGTGCGTCACAGTATGGACCGCGGCGTGTGTGAGCGTGTTCGCCAGATTAAAGAACTACACAACGCCCCTCCCACCCCCCCTTCTCCACGACGCTGGCAATACACAACACATCGCGAGATGTGAGAGGCCGTAGCGACAGCAACACCAATATTGCGATTGCAGATATCCGATCGAATATGCACCATCGGAGTTGATCGTCGAAGGCTTTCATACAGACCGCCGTTGAGAATACTTCTATTGCCGGTTCCGTACGGTCGTCACGATACAATCGATTCAGAAACTATATCGCGGTGTTCGGTTTGAAGATTCTTCCGATGCCTATTTAGATACGCGTAAAGGCCCAGAGTAGGGCCAGGAAATGAACATACTCATTTACCCGAAGAGCGTGATGTTTTATTTTTTATATATCATTTTAGATAATCTGTCAGTTTTTCCTGATCTGTAATTTTAAACTGAAGATGCGCACGTTGTAATCCCGAAGCGTTATGATTTGCTAATACAGACGCGATAGAATCATTTATTGTTTCGAACTCCTTGTCGTTCACCGCCAGAATTTCGGAACGGCCTAACATTCTGGCCCAAAACAGGCAGAAGTGAACTCTACGATGGAGCATTTCCGATATAGTCCAATTTGAGTGCCCAGGTTGTAAGTATTCCGGCGTAATTCCCTTATCACGGATCAAGTCGACAAATTTACTATGCACATCTCCCAACTTACCACGGTCATCGGCCGGTAGGTATAGATACATCTCAGAATAGGTTTTTAAAAGTAAATCGTTACAAGCGGGATACTCTTCAAAAATGTCGTCACTTACCTCGCATAGGTCTTTCACGTATTGTAGGCCTGATTTGATTTTCCCCATGCATTCCGCCTCCTCACTCTCTATCGCATCGTACGAAATAGCATACATCGAAAACAATTCGGCGTCGCATACTTGGCATAAAGTAGTCCAAAATGCATATGATATTCTCGTGGCTTCCTCACTTTTGAATACAGTTTGGTACCACATGAGCAGACCAGTTTGGAAAGTTCGATCAGGAATCATTTTGCGTACACACGCTTCAACAAATCCACTTACAAAGTCGGCATGATATAATTGATGTCTGACCGAGCCGGCTGGATATGTATATTTCCATCTAGATTGTGGGTCGCACGGGTCGCATATAATTAAGGCGCAGGCAACGTAATTCACGTTCATAGATATAACATCCGGATCGCATATCGTGGCGATAAGTGTGTCTATGTTATCAAGTCGATCCTCGCAAAAGAGTCCCTCGACATTGGCACGTACTACGTCAGTATTAATCGGATTGATCGACAAATCGCAAACTTCTTTCAAAAGTGTCCTCATCTCGTCGGGGTTTATTTTGTTCGGCAGCGTAAGATTCTTTGCGTATGGGCCGAAATCAGGCAGGTGAGATATCTGCGAGGTACCTGCCCCTGGTGAATCAAACTTCTCAGGATCTTCAGGAGCCAGGCAGCTTTCGTATTCAGACAGTATATTCTCCCATTTGCTTGAATGAGGTGCTCCGCCATGCATATTTCCCGCAGTTGGTACCTGGTCAGAGGTACCACTATTCGGTGATACGATAGCTGATGATTCGCCTGACCAAGGTTGTTCTGAGCCATCGTGCTGATCAACGCTGATCGCCCCATTCATTGCAGCTGCGAGTGAGTCTGACTGAGGTGCTCCGCCATGCATATTTTCCACAGTTTCTCCCAGGTCAGAGGTACCACTATTCGGTGATACGATAGCTGATGATTCGCCTGACCAAGGTTGTTCTGAGCCATCGTGCTGATCAACGCTGATCGCCCCATTCATTGCAGCTGCGAGTGAGTCTGACTGAGGTGCTCCGCCATGCATATTTTCCACAGTTTCTCCCAGGTCAGAGGTACCACTATTCGGTGATACGATAGCTGATGATTCGCCTGACCAAGGTTGTTCTGAGTCATCGTGTATGCACGATTCCGACACATTTAGTCCCGTTGATTGTGTTCGGTCATCGTGTTGATTAACGCTGATCGCCCCATTCAGTGCAGCTACGAATGAGTTTGACTGAGGTGCTCCGCCATGCATATTTCCCGCAGTTGGTACCTGGTCAGAGGTACCACTATTCGGTGATACGAAAGCTGCTGATTGGTCAAAATCGGACGAGTGATCATTTTTAGCGTCCATTCCCCCCAGGTCGCCCACTACCTCCATTCCCCACGGGTCGTTAAATATCCATATCGCATTTAAAGGGTGAATGGGTGAATGGGTTAATGGGGAAATGGGTAATTCACCAAGTGAAAATACAAAACGGTCCTCGAAATATTTTCAAGTGAAAATACAACGACGCGTCCCTCTTCCGGAATATCCCCGCACCCCCCTCCCCGACAAGTGAAATTCCACAACGGGCCCCGCAAATACTGAAAATACACTTTGGTCTCCTTTTGTTAAAAAATGCACCGTCACCTCCCCGATAAAGTGAAAATGCAAATCAGGTGAAAAACAACAAGTGAAAATACAACGACGCGTCCCTCTTCCGGAATATCCCCGCACCCCCCTCCCCGACAAGTGAAATTCCACAACGGGCCCCGCAAATACTGAAAATACACTTTGGTCTCCTTTTGTGCAAAAAATGTACCGACACCTCCCCGAAAAAGTCAAAATGCAAATCAAGTGACAAACATCAAGTGAAAATACAAGGAGTGTCCTTCGTCTGGAATATCACCGCACCCCCCTCCTCCCCGCCAACTGAAATTACACAACAGGCCCCGGAAATACTGAAAATACACTTTGGTCTCCTTTTGTGAAAAAACGTACCGACACCTCCCCGAAAAAGTCAAAATGCAAATCAGGTGAAAAACAGCAAGTGAAAATACAAGGACGCGTCCTTCGTCTGGAATATCACCGCACCCCCCTCCCCGCCAAGTGAAATTACACAACGGGCCCCGGAAATACTGAAAATACACTTTGGTCTCCTTTTGTGAAAAAATGCACCGACACCTCCCCGGAAAAGACAAAAAACAAATCAGGTGAAAAATAAAAGGAAGTTTCCTATTTCCAGAATAATTATGTCTCACAGAAAATATAACAATGACAACCCTTGTCACCTTTGACAGCTAATAAGAAAGTGATATTCAACTAATAATAAGAAGTCCGTGCTGAATATTTTTGAAACATAAAATTATTGTCATCGATGACGATATTTCTAGGTGCTGAAAAAAAATTATTGTTTCATACTTTATTTATAAAGTAGAAAAAATTTGTCATCGATGACGATATTTTTAGGATGCATGAAAACATCAAGTTATAACAACAAGCTTGTCATCGGTGACGTTTTTCTTTCTTTTTGTAAAATAGTTCTGTAAACAAATAAATACCGCGAATAAACACCACAAATAATTATTGCGACTGTCATGAAATAATATAAAGTGAAATAAAGAAAAAATGAAATTACAAATCCAGCCTTGTGTAAAGGTTAAACTATTTAAAGTATGTGTTAAGTTTGTAATATAAATTAATAATAGAAAACAGAACCTGCTTGGCTAGAAGGTGACAGCGTCAATGCGAGCTAAACGCTTATACTAAGAAATTATAGAAATAATAATAGAAAACAGAAGCTGCTAGGCTGGAAGTTGGCAATAAGGACCAGTCCAGTTCAAGATTAAAAAAGTCACCTCGAAGAAGCCTCATTAAGATCTAATCTTGGAAGACTCCTTTACGAAGCGCTATTTTGCCTATTGTTTCTTGCATGCCGCAAGCATTGAAACGTCTGCGCAAATAGCTGATATTAATGACTACCGAAATAGTATCGGACTGCGCCGAGGTTTGATGCGTGCTTATAAATTCTAAAGACCTTAACGGTTTAGCATTAACTTCAAAGACGTTGCGCAATTAGAGACTTTAACTGCCGAAATCTATGACGTGAAATTGACTCACCGTGAAAAGAAACGTCCATGATCGGTCACGGACAGTTCCGTAATCTTTCATTGAAAGAACTGCGGAAAGTCCATCAACGATGATGGAAAGATCCGTCATCGATGACGAAGCAGCGCAAACGTCTTCTTATATTAACTTGGTAAAACAATTTAAGTAACTAAAATTTCTGTCATCGATGACGATATTATGACGACTTTCTGTCATCGATGACAGAAAGCTGGACTATTGAGTATTTAAGACGGTAAAATTATCAATAGTCCAGCTTTCTGTCATCGATGACAGAAAGTCGTCATAACATCGTCATCGATGACAGACTTTTTAGTAACTTAAATTGTCTTACCAAGTTAATCTAAGTCTTTTACGCTGCTTCGTCATCGATGACGGCTCTTTCCATCATCGTCGATGGACTTTCCGCAGTTCTTTAAAAGATTACGGAACTGTCCGTGACCGATCAAGGACGTTTCTTTTCTCGGTGAGTCACTTTCACGTCACAGATTTCGGCAATTAAAGTCTCTAGTTACGCAGCGTTCTAAGGTATTCAACCGTCAATGTCTTTACGATAAACTCGCAACAAACCGCGGCGCAATCGTATACTGATTCCCTAGCTCATACAAGTATCAGCTAGTTGCGCAGACTTTTTATTGCGTGCGGCAAATTAGACAAAATAGCGCTTCTTTAAGAAGTCTTACAAGATCGGATCCATAAGAATCTTAGTGACTTTTAAAACTGCACAGATTCTGGACCGGTCATAATAATCAGCTTTGCGTTAAAGACTGTAGAACAAGTCTCTAATT
This sequence comes from Cymbomonas tetramitiformis, assembly GCA_001247695.2. Classification (NCBI taxonomy): domain Eukaryota; kingdom Viridiplantae; phylum Chlorophyta; class Pyramimonadophyceae; order Pyramimonadales; family Pyramimonadaceae; genus Cymbomonas; species Cymbomonas tetramitiformis. The sequence goes on along the minus strand of LGRX02000573.1, from coordinate 6,472 downwards.
ACGCAGCGTGCACGTTATCAACCCGTGTAGGTCTTTATAACAAGCACGGAACAAACCGCGGCGCAAATGGATACTATTTCGCTAGCTTATTAGTATCAGCTAATTGCGCAGACGTTTCATTGCGACGTGCGGCTTAATTAACAATAGGCAAAATAGTACCGCTTCTTAAAGGAGTCTTGCAAGATTATATCTTAAAGATTCTTCCAGGCGACTTTCTAATCTAAAACTGGACTGGTCTTAATCAGCGTTGCGTTGAAAACTTTAACAGACTGTAATGTTGTTGACATCGGAAACTGTAATATTGTTGACATAATTATTTATGGCGTTTATTCAAGGTATTCATTTGTTTACCGAACAAATTTACAAGAAGTGAGAAAAACGTCATCGATGACACTGAGGTTGTTGTTATAAGTTGATGTTTTCATGCAACCTAAAAATATCGTCATCGATGATAATTTTTTTTCTATTTTATGAATAAAGTTTAGAAACATAATTTTTTTTCAGCACCTAGAAATATCGTCATCGATGACAATAATTTATGTTTAATAAATAATTAGCACGGATTTCATATTATCTCAATATCAGTTTCTTATTTGTTGTCACTTGGTGACTGGGGTTGTCATTGTTATATTTTCTGTGAGACATGAAAACACATTGTATTTTCACCTATAAATACATAAATATTCTGTATTTCCACTCTTTCGCTTCGCTTTTGTTTTCGGAGTGGCCTCGGTGCAGTTTTTGACAAAAGGAGACTAAAGTGTATTTTCAAAATTTCCGGGGCCCGTTGTGGAATTTCACTTGTCGGGGAGGGGGGTGCGGCGATATTCCGGAAGAGGGACGCGTCGTTGTATTTTCACTTATTGTTTTTCACCTGAATCGCATTTTGACTTTTTCGGGGAGGTGACGGTGCATTTTTTACACAAGGAGACCAAAGCGTATTTTCAGTATTTCCGGGGCCCGTTGTGTTATTTCACTTGTCGGGGAGGGGGGTGCGGGGATATTCCGGAAGAGGGACGCGTCGTTGTATTTTCACTTGTTGTTTTTCACCTGAATCGCATTTTGACTTTTTCGGGGAGGTGACGGTGCATTTGTTTACAAAAGGAGACCAAAGTGTATTTTCAGTATTTCCGGGGCCCGTTGTGTTATTTCACTTGTCGGGGAGGGGGGTGCGGGGATATTCCGGAAGAGGGACGCGTCATTGTATTTTCACTTGTTGTATTTCACCTGATTTGCATTTTCACTTTATCGGGGAGGTGACGGTGCGTTTTTTAACAAAAGGAGACCAAAGTGTATTTTCAGTATTTCCGGGGCCCGTTGTGTTATTTCACTTGTCGGGGAGGGGGGTGCGGGGATATTCCGGAAGAGGGACGCGTCGTTGTATTTTCACATGAAAATATTTTGAGGCCCGTTTTGTATTTTCACTTGGTGAATTACCCATTTACCCATTCGCCCATTCACCCATTCACCCTTTTTTTGCGCGACGTTTACAGAGTATTACCAAAATTTATACCGTGGAAACAGAATGTGTTCACACGCGTGGAAGGAGCCGATGCTTACAATACATACGCACGGGTTTGAAGATTTTGATTATCGAGGACCGCGTGATGAGAATACTTATAAGCTTCTCGAATTCGGGATCGATGCTACTGCATTGATACGAACGAACCCGCTCAAGGTACAATCTGCATACCAAGCACACACTCTTTCGAGTAACGAGGCTGAATGCGACGTCAATTACAGCAAAGCTCATTTGCGACTCGTCGATTTCAGAAACCGTCTATTGAAATACTTTCCAAACTTATACACGCCTTCGCTTGTATTGTCTTCAAAGACCGATATCGCCCTTTATTTTAAGCGTAGTCTCTTACCGAGCAAGAAGACTCTCACATTTTTAAACAAATACGAAACGGCAACCACTTCTGCAAAAGTGACGCTCGTACAAAGAACATTTGGCACCCCTTTGCGTATTACGGTAGAGACAGCTAAAGAGCGTATTCTCCGCGACGACGCGGTCTCGGTCACACCCGATAGTATCGATGCAAGTTTGGCTTTTTTTAAAAATATTGAAGATATATCTACTCTCGCGGCTAATGTGAATTATTCTGATACCACCACTCAAGGTGTGTGTGACAAAATCGTCGAAATCTACGACCAGATAAAAAGCAATGCTGAAGCTACAGATTTCGACGAAAGCTTAAAAAACCAAAGAATAATGTACAATCTTATCGCAGCATGCATTAAGCAAATCTGCGATATCGAACTTACTCTCTCTAAAGTATTGAACCAGTTGATAAAAATAGAAGCGACTCCCGACACCGTACAGGAGGTTCGGGATTGCCTGGATAGGATGAACGGTCAAATGTTACATGTGGCGAGAACACGTAGACGCGAAGCGACGGCACTTGAGGTTTCACATAAGAAAATAAGGACCGATCCGTTGACAAAGCCCAAAGATGAGAAGATGGAGGAGGTGGAGGAGGAGCAGGAGCAGGAGGAGCAGGAGCAGGAGAGGAGGAGGAGAAGAGGAGGAGGAGGAGGAAGAGGAGGAGGGAGGAGGAGGAGGAGGAGGAGGAGGAGGAGGAGGAGGAGGAGGAGGAGGAGGAGGAGGAGGGGAAGACGGAGAAGAAGGAAGAGGAAGCGACGGAGGAGGAGGAAGAGCAAGCGATGGAGGAGGAGGGGAAGACGGAGGAGGAGGAGATGCAAGCTATTCCCGATGAATTGAAAACATACCAGTACACTCTTACATTAAGACACGCTGTCATAAATATTGGGAAGAAAATTATCGAGACGATTCGAACACTTTTTTCGAAATTAAAAACTTTTGAACTGGCAGCAGTCGTCCCCGCGACCACGTACCTTGACACGGAGTCTTTACGCTCATTCTGTACCGAACACGCCTCTTTGTATCCATTCATGGAAACGACAATTGTTTTACCCAAGTTCAACAAGAGAGAGGCGATATGCGATATAATGGATTCCGAAATGACCGACCACGCGTTCTTGAAACATGTAGTAAAACGGGGCACACTCTCCGATTATAAATTGTACGCTTTACCTTATCAATACCACTATGGAAATATAGCCGCAACTAACAAATACCCGCATCCCTTTCTTCGTCACGTTCTCGAGCATAACGCGATTTTGTTGTCGGACGATAGGTCGAACTTGAACGACTGCACAACTGGTATGTACACCGTTAAAGATCTTGCTTGGTTTGGATTGCCAAATTACAAATTGAAAGCCATTCGAGTTGGCGATACTATCAATCAAATATTTGAGTCGTATATCAAAGGAAGCTGTTTAAAAGAATTCTTAACTTTCAACAAAGGGGAAGTAGATTCGAACGCTGTACAAATAAAATTGTTGCTACAGGGACCCAATCTATCACGATTCACCTTTATAGAGTTATCTAAAACTCAAATGGACCTATATAAAAAACTTTGCAATGAATATAGTGCATCCGATAAGAGACATGTCGCAAAGCATATTACTGGATCCGGTCAGCAGCCTTCTGGACGAGTTATGCGTGACGTATCACAAATATGCGCATCTGCTCAGCTTAAATTATTCGATGAGTACATACATTGCGGCGTTAAATTTGGTGAGGAGGAATTTGCGATTGTGGGAGAGTCCTTGTTGGACTTTGATTCCATCGGAAATAATACACTTTTCGTTCGTTACCCGAAAAAATTAAAACTGTCAAAGTCAAAGCCAGCAATTCGCGAGTGGGGCCAGTTCATCGTGCCCGAAGAGTTTGACTTCGATACCCATTTGAGAAAAAACACTTCTGAGGCAATGGATGTCCTATTCAGAAATATACTCCAAACGGTACGAACGGAGGCGGGACGTTAAGAGTTGCTTTTTGTAAGATGCAGGAGAATGTCGGTAGCTCCATCTACAGTCTTGAGATTGGATTGCATCGCACACCCGATGTCGTAATATTGTAAAAGGGTCAAAATCTCACTGCCAAGTTGCTATTCCGAACTCCGTCACCTTGCGGATATTCACTCTTAAACACACACGGCTGGTTGAGGTAACATACACTCGGGGCACGACGTGGGACGAGGCGCTAAAAACGAACTACACGACGTGTGCACCACTGGCGAGACTACTCTATATAAATTATTGGTTCAAAGCGACGCTGCGTGTAATGAGCATAAGAAACATAGAAGCGGTGTGTGTGTGCGAACACAAGAAAAAGATGCCGGCAGAACGCTTGGGATCCGACAAAAGGAAGGCAAACCGAATTCTACAAGGGATGTATAACATGGCCACGGGATACACATTGAGCTTACACAGACTACACAGAAACATAGGAGCCGCAGAGGCTATAACCGCCTCACCTCGAAAAGGGCCTCTCTCATTTCTTTCCGTATATACGCGCCTGTATAGATACTCTTAAGGACTTTAATTTCGCCCAAAAAACGCGTGAGTACGCGTTTCGAGTTTAGGTGCAATATGTGAGCGATGTATGACGATTCAAAACAGTATAAATACGTCAACCGATCCCTTCCTTCACACGACTTTCGCATCGCCTATTGCCGTATGCTGTTGCGCATCGAAGGTATCGACGAGCGCCCCAGAAACGCCTCGCGACCACTCTTCGACGCGGGCAATCGTCGCGAGGCGGTTCGCTTCTTGGGGCAGCGGGTGCAACGCGAGCTGCGTCTCGAGCACGCGGTGAACGAGCACCGCTTGGATTGGAATGGCCTTGCTCGTGTGTGCGGTCCTGATTCCCTTCACTTTTTTATACCTGAGACGCACCCTCCGGACGAGAAGGAGACGGGACTGCTCGGTCGGCTTCTGGGGGCTCGGAGCGCCGCGGACCTCGCGCGAAACCCGTGGTCGCGAGACGTGGACGTGGACGTCGCGCACAAAATGGGACTGAACTGGAGAACGCTCATCGAACACGGTCTCACTTTCGACATTTTGCTGGCCGTGAAATGTCCTCTGGACCGTTTCGAAGCCGTTTACGGAACGCTCCGAAGAGAATTCGACGAGGGTATCGGAAGACTCGCCGCGCCTCAGCTCCGAGCGCTCGGCTGGGATGAGCGCGTGTACACCCTGCACACGGCTATACTCCGAGAGGAAGCCCGACCACGTCGCAGTGCGCATCGCGCAGCGCAGCGCAAGGTTATAGACGTGTGAGGAGGGCACCTGATGAATCAGAGAAGAGAGAGAGAGAGAGAGAGAGAGAGAGACGGCATCCAACGCGAGGCGTGCGCGTGTCCCTTAGAGGAGTGGCTGGTATACACGTCAACCGGTTATCGTAAAATTTGTAAGCCTGGTTTGATGATGAGATTTCTATGAAAGCATCGGCTGTACGTAAAAAGCGCCATTTCAATCGACACGAAAAAAGCGAGCACCGCGTATTTCTTGCACGTATCGAAAATCGGTCACGCCGCTCAGGTATCTTTTTTATGCTCCACTCTGCAGCTTTTCATCGCGCGGTAGGTCGACACGATGTAATGCGCCAAATAGACAAGGAGACAAAGCTCCGTGCAAATTCTGGCAACCAAGGACAAGTTCCGAATAAATTCGGGGCTCAGAAAGGAGTCCTCGCTCGAACTGTCGAGATTGCCGCAATGCTCGTCGCACCAGTCCTCCAATTTGACGTATCCGGTGTCGTAAGGCGAATCGTCCCGAGACATGTTTCGGGTCGTCGCTGCCTGATCGATGCCGATTTCACAAGATCGACACGCAAGCGGATGTCGCGCCGTTCACGTAGAATGTCGCACATCTATATATACACCGACGCCTTTCGTGCGTACGACGCGCGGCCCGGACGAGCTCTTTTCCAGCATTCCGGCAAGCGTGCGAATGGCGTTTTTCACTTGCGCAACCTCCGTGATTGTCGTGATCTTCTTCGCTACGGCGACCGTGGTGCCCTTGATACTCACTCGTATTCCCGAATTGAACGGGGCGAGTTCGGACAGCTCGTCCTCGCCTCCTTTCCCTCCGAATTCGCCTCCGAATTCGCCTCCGAATTCGCCTCCGAATTCGCCCTCTCCTCCTCCGCGCCCTCACCCACCGCCGCCTTCTTCTCCCCCCCCTTCCCCGAATTCGCCTCCGCCACCCCCGAATTCGCCTCCGCCTCCCGGAATTCGCCTCCGCCTCCCCCGAATTCTTATCCGCCTCCACCTCCTCCGAGTCCTCCGTCGTATCCCCCCCCAACCCCACGGGATGATTACATGGAATAGTAAGGACGAATCCTACTCGATCGAATGCGTCGGGCGTGTGCGGAGGCCAGTGAGGTTTTCTGCGAGCCACAAAAATGTCCGACACGCGCCGAACCTTGTTCCCCATCGCGCACCCTCGCCAATTCAAATTCTACAAAAAAGCGTTGGCGAGCTTCTGGACCACGGAGGAGGTCGACCTGACGGAAGACCGAGCGCATTTTCAAGGTCTGACCGAGGAGGAGCGAGGCTTCGTGCGCATGGTGCTCGGGTTTTTCGCCTCGGCGGACAGT
>LGRX02000571.1:0-34007 GCA_001247695.2 Cymbomonas tetramitiformis | reverse complement strand
GTGGAGGCTGCACACGACCACACCGGCTGTGGAAGAGCAGGCGAAACCCGACCCGGTCACGAAATATCAATTCCCAATCTCCAAAGCCTTACAACGCACGATGACGGCGGCAATAGATTCGGCGCTCCAACCGAGTCTCAGGGAGGATGAATTCAAGACAGTGATCGAAAACGCGGTCGACGCGGCGGAAAGGGGGAGCCCGGACGCCAGGGAAAGAATTGATGAGGCCGGGAAGGCGATTGACGGGGTCCTTCAGCAAGCCATGCAGGCCGTGGAGATCCCCCTGGAAACCGTCAGGTGCAGGCCCAAGGTCACTAGGGACCCCAACACAGGGGTCAGATTACCGAAAGCTAAATTCAGGAAGCGTGACAAAGCGCTGAAAGCGGCGGCAGTCCTACAGGAGATGCTAGCGATAGAAAGGGCGACCGGAGAGGCCCCCAGCGCGGCACTGCTGAAAAAGGCCATGGCGGAACAACAAGACACGGCGCAGGGCCTACCCGACACATGTGCGGAACCGGAAGACCCCCACTGGTGGGCGGAGTCTGAGATGCACAGGTTCAGACAGGAAGCTAAATCTGTTATCAAAGACCACAAAGCCGAAACCTGGGAGACATTTGTCCAAAAATTCCGCAGCAACTATTACCGAATGAAAAAATCAGCCCACAGGTTCGTCTTTCGAGACCGCAATGCACTCCCGAAAGGAAGAACCTTGGGGATATGGGACAGAAACCGCAAAATGGCAGTCGGGGCGGTGGCCACTGCGGAGGCCTTCTCGGGGCACATGGCCCACTCGGACCCGTACTGCTTCGAACACCCCAGGACGGACCGACTGGACGAAGAGATGCCATGGCTGGCGGCAGAAGCCCCGGATAGAATGAAGCCGGGGCAAAGACCGAGGAAAACGGAGCTTGGGAGCAGACTCACTATTGAGCTCTACAGACAAATTGTCAAACGGCTCCCCAACGGAAAGGCGGCCGGCCCGGATGCGGTACCAAACGAAATCCTCAAGGCCATGCCGGAGGAATTCCACGAAGTTCTCTTCTCACTCATGAGGGCGATGTGGAAAGCGGGGATAACCCCAGGCACGTGGAAGCTTGGCACCTTTATTTACCTACATAAGAAGGGGGACACCTCTGTGTTTTCCAATTACAGGCCCATTGGGCTTCTCCGCACAATTCTCAAGCTTTACACGTCGATGGTCACGGAAGTTCTATCCACGTTCTACGAGGTAAACCGAGTATCCACAGCCAAGAGCAAATGGGTTCTAGGAAACACAGAAGCACGATCAACCAGCTCCTACGGCTGCAACATGTTATCGAGGACAGCAAGCTGTCCCGCAGCCAAGTGCATGTTCTCTACGTGGACTTCGAGAACGCCTACGGGTCGGTGGAGCATGACAGACTCCAGCACACCATGAAGTACCTGGGGATCCCGGAGGACGCGGTCAAAGTGGTGGCAGACCTCTACGGGGGGGAGGCCCACAGGTCACCTTTTAGGATGGCCTCGAAGATAGAGCACCACAGCTCGGAACCCCTTATGGTCAAAAGGGGACTAGTGCAGGGAGACTCGCTGAGCCCCCTGCTCTTTATTCTCTACTTGGAACCCCTTCTACGCTGGCTCAAGGCGGGCAACAAGGGGTATCTGCACCGCCTCACGGATTCGGACAAACAAATTCGCACTTCCTCGGCGGCATATGTTGACGACCTTGCCCTAGTCGCAGAGTCGGCGACGCAGCTGGCGGTGCAGGTCAGGAAGCTGGAGCTCTACTCCAACTGGAGTGGACTTCGAATCAACAAGGCTAAATGCGGAATTACGGGAACGGACGAAAAGGGATCCCCGATCCTTGAGGAGACATACGAGGATGTCACCATGCACACCCCCGGTGTAGGCAGGCATGGATTCCCGTACCTCCACCCGGATGACCCATACAAGTACCTTGGAATGCAGGTCGCCCTCTCGGGAGACTGGACGGTCCAGAAGCAAGCCTCCTTTCTGCAGGCAAGGGAAAGGATACAGGCGCTCCTCCACTCCCCTTTAACGAGCGGGCAGCAGGAGGAAGTCCTTCGCTCTGCAGTTATAGGACAGCTTAGATATGCCCTCCCCTTAGGGATTTTTTCTACCAAGGAAATCGAGGACCTCGACGCGATTATCGGCGGGGCGTACAAGCTCCTTAATGGACTGCCAAGAGGCACCGCTAACTGCTACACGGCACTCCCGAAAACCTCCTACGGGCTTGGACACACGCCGCTGCTGGCCACGTACGCACAAAGTGTGGCGAGCGCCCTGCAGATGGCCACCGCCACCAGGGAGGACCTTCGAGAAAGGCCGAGGGAGGTGTTCAGAGAAAATGTGGCCTTTCACGTCAAACAGACCTCTCAACTCAGCGCCACCACGAGGGGGCTGGTCAGGTACCACTACAACCGCAGACAGGGACAGGTGGACGGCACAGTCAGAACTGGGGAACTCGACAGGTGCTGCACAGCCCGGCAACTTGCGGTGCTACGTGAGCACCAAGTCTTACTCACAGGATCTGGACCGCTACTGGCGGACCTGATCAACACCCAGCACAGGGTTATCTCCAAGTTAGCGAATGCGGTTCGGAAGCCCTTCCCGAGTGCACTCGAAGGCAGACACAGAACGGTCGTGAACAAGGACACGGGGGAAGAGAGCATGAAGATTTACTCAGTCAAGGACCAAGAGGAGATCCCGCTTAGTCTAACCACGCTGCTGCCCCTGCTCCCTTTCGTGGAGGAGGGATTCTATGTGGCGCAGGGGGGCACCCGTGCGTGCAGCCTCAGAGAAGCAAAAGCGAAAGTCCCGGCCAGGTTTCAAGGGCGCATGCGAACCTTCATGCTCATGCTATACCCATATATATGCGAAGCGCTTGCTGACAAGCCCAACGATGCGCAATTCTGGGACAACCCGAGGAACCTTGCCCTCAAACCTCAGTTTATACCTTCCCAGGAGGCACACAACGCTCTGGGATTCCAAAGAATGGCAGAACCCCAGGCCGTCAACGGGGAAGAACCAACCACTTGGGAAGCGGGCTTCCACCTCACTCAATCCAAATGGGGCCCGCGATCGCTGTGGCACGCGGTAAGAAGAGGACCCCCCACGACCTCCATGCAAGCCAGAAACGCCTTAAAACAATTGGCGACAGGCTATTGCGCCAAGGATGAAGAAGACCACGAGGACGCCTTTAAATGCCACGATATTGGAGTCAGACCCACCCTGCTAGAGGACCCGGGGGGAAGGGTCATGGTAATGGACTCCGTGGGTGTAAGACCCAAGGCGGAAAAAACCCTCTCAGACCTGCGACACGCAGCCAGAGCCGGAGCAAGACTCACCGAGAAGGAGGCGATGGACTGCAGGAGGGCAATGCGGGGAAACCGCACTGAAGGGTCCCATGACAGCCTCCTGAAGGGGGGAGGAAGAAGCGGACCTGCACCCCGGAGGGAGGGCCCCCCCAGGCACAGGACGGAAGGAGTCTTCTCGGACACCAGGGGCAGGGAGGCGTGGCTCAGCTCCATACAAGTGGAAACCCACAGCCTCTGTACAACGGACGTGGCCACGGTGTCGATGCACCAGACGAAACTCGCGGATGCCCTCAACGGAATCACGTTCGAGCAGTCTGACCAATACGACGCGCAGATGCGCAACACGATGGAAACGGTTCGGGACGGGGGATTTTCCTTCGTCCTGACTTGCGACGGCAGCCACTGGAACGTGCTCCTCTTCGGGAGAAATGAGGACACCAGTGTCTCAGTCTACCTCTATGACCCGATGGGGGGGGAGGACGCGCGCCTACTGACGGCACTGAGACAATGGGCAGGACCGCCGGGATGGCCGCCGGTCAACATAACGGCTTCCAGCATGGGGGTCACACACCAGCGGGACGGGTACCAATGTGGAGTCTGGGTGTGCTACATGATTGACAAGTGGCAGGAATGGAATAGGTCCACCACGGGAGCGACATGGGAGTCCTGGATCGGGCTGCATGGGCCCCCAGAGGGCGGAGAGGCGACGACCTCCAGGAGGTACCGGGAGGCCATGAGAGGCCCAATCATGGCGCGCATAGGAGAGTTGGAACAACGGGAACGCCACCACGTGTTCCACGGGGAGGGAGAGACTCATGACCCAATCTCCTTCGAGGAGGGGGATGACGAAATCCAAGAAGAGGCCGACGCAGGACAAATGCAAGTCGAGAAGAGCCCGACCAGGCAGACCCAGACAGACACGATGCCAAAGATCCCCGGGCACGCCCAGGAACTCCCGAAGGTCGGAGCGAAAAGGACCAGGCAGACCCTACGAAGCCCCCAGGCCACGGCGGAGAGGGAGGAGATCAGACCCAGGCCGAACCCTCCCGCACAGGCACTTCAGGGGGGAACAAGCCCCTGCCCGATCGCAAAGGTTAGCCTGGACGACGGCAGAGGCACGAAGTGGAAAGGGACCAAGGCGCAAATCATGATGCTGAGGACATGGGTCCTCGCTCAAGTAGCCAAAGGGGATGTCAGGACGGGAGAGCTGTTCCGGCATGCAGCCAAAATCGGATTCTCAAGAGATGCGGTTAGGCTGATGACCACGCACCTCATAAGCAGCGAACAGGCCGTATGGGCAACGCACCCCCCTGTCAACGACTACCGGAGCAGAAACAAGTGGTGGAGGATCGACACCATGGAGCTCTCGGTAGGCACTGGCCCAACGGCTGCCAATGATCCGGAAGTGCTCGAAGAAACGGAGGAGGAACCCCAGGCCGTTGAGGCGTCCGAGAGCACCACAATCCTGGCGGTTAGGACGCACTGGGGAAGCAGGGAATACCTGCTCGGGCCGATTCGCCCGCAAGGGGAGGCATGGGTTGAAGAGGACACCCTGCTGACAGGAGGAATTGCGGGGATGAACCCGAGCCAGGCCGAGCGAGAGACCGACATGTTCCACAACAAGGAGCGGGAAGATCAGCAGGCTCGGAGCCCTACAGAAAGAGAACCACTGTCAGGGACTCCCACGAGGCATGCCCACTACTGGCCGGGGGTCACCAAGCTCAACATCGACACCGAACCCTTTAACCCAGACTGGGACGCAACACCCTCAGGCAAGTGCACGCTCACGACGGAGACAGGCAGGCACCACGTGTTCGCACACGACGAGCGGGGCAAGATGGTGGGTGCCCTCAAAGAGGAGGTACTCGACAGGCTCTACGACAGATATGTGGCCGCGACGGGCACGAACAGCGCAGATCAGACCCACACAAGGGCGGGGGAGGAGCGACGGCGGTCCTTCGAGGAGCGGGAGCCACAGCTGGGCACGGTCCACGGGTTCGCCACAGAAGTGGTCCTCCTGCTCAAAAGATATTCCTGCGAGGAGGAAGAGGAAGTCAAGAAAACTGCACTGCAGAATCACTGGACGCTCCCTCCGGAAATTATGCAGGCGCTCCAGGAGGCCTTCGGAATCCAGGCGGAGGTATTCGCGTCGCCGCTCAACGTACACAGCCACACGGCGACATACTGCTCCAAGTTCGACAGGGACACGATTTTTGGATCCAAAGGGTCTGCATGGGACACTCACTGGGGAGAGCTGGGCGCCTTCGAGTTCAATCCGGAGTACACAGCGGCAGACCTGGACAAAGCGCTTCAGGAGGCTCTGATGTCCACCGTGGCGAAAACCCCGGTACTGGGGGTAGGAATTTACCCGGCCTGGACGAGAACACCAGCCAAGGCATACTGCAGGAGATATGGAGATACTAGGATACATGAATTTGGGGTAATCCCAAGAAAAAGCTTTACGTTCCTTCCCCCAGACCACTGGGGAGGCACCACAGTATCAGGTGTCACGAAGAAGGACTACAGCAACTGGGGAGTTAGGATCCTAGTTGTTGCCAACGCAGAGGGATGGCAAAAATTCTGCCTGGACCCAGAAGGGGCAGCGGAACTCGTCGGGAAAGCCCTGCAGCGCAGTACGTACTGCACGGTCCGTAAATACCACACGCTTCGGAATCTCAGGCCGGCCAACCCGAGGGTCCACACCTCGGAGGCCGTGTCCGACATGGCAGTGGTTAAGAACGCGATGGAGAACGCTAGTCAATACGACATGATCTTCGACCCCCACCCGATGAGAAAATGGGAAATACCGAGCATGTCGCGCAGACAGGGATGGGGGAACGAAGGGGGCGAGGTCCCCAAGGAAGACCGCACCCCGGAGGCAGCGAGGGCCATGAGACAAACATGGCGCGACAGAGGACTCACCGAGGTCACGATCACGGAGTACCATGCGGCGAACACTGCATGGCCTCTGGACAAGATCAAAGAGGACTCGAGGGCCAGATGGCTAAAGGCCATGGAACGCACTCCCATGCTCTTCAGTAGACAAGACAGGGACAGGGGACACACGGAAGTGAGAGAGCGGTTCCCCACGTGTCCCATTAAGCACAAAGCCAGACTTTCCAGAACCCTAGGGAAAATCAACAAAGCCTGGGACGCGACCTCGTTCCTCTATACGGATGGGTCGCGACTGGACCCAGAGGAAGAAGGGGGGTTGCATAGAGTGGGGGCGGCCTACTGGGACCCCAGAGGGGATGAAAGCCCCAGAACCTGGAGAGGTACGTGGTCGACGGGTGGACACCTCACCATCAACAGAGCGGAACTCCTGGCGATCCACGCGGCACTTAGAGCCAGGGAACGCACAACACCAAGCGAGATAGCAATCTGCACGGACAGCCTCTGCAGTATGTACCAAATTCTCAACATGCTGTCCAGACCCCACACGATGGAATGCCATAGACACAGGGATTTGCTTGAGGATATACTCTCCCTGGTCGAACAGCATAACAGCAAGGGAACAGAGGTCTCACTCAGGAAAGTCAAAAGCCACACGGGGGTGAAGGGCAACGACAAGGCAGATGAGGCAGCCAAACAGGCAGCAGAAAACATGGAGGGAACCACCCAAATTGAACCATGGGACAACAGGACCATGTACACGCTCACGGCCAATGCCCGAGATGGTGAATCGATGAGGCCCCTACAAGGGGAGGGGGCGGTGGAAAGGTATGCGGCAGAAAGAATTGCCCTAAAAGCGACACAGCACAAGTCGGTGAGGAAATGGCTACAACCCCCGAGCAGCCCGTGGGAAGAATGGGGGACACCCGGCAGGGGAAATCGGGAAGGAGCTCTCTCGGTAGAGGGCTCTATAACGGCGAACCCCACGACCGGCGCCCCCGGGCCGGCCCGAGACCCCGACCGGGGCCAACAGGACGCGGAAATGGAGACACCAGGGGAGACTCTCCAGGAACTGATGCTCCTGGAGGAATTGCAGCACGCTCCCTGGAGCCAGGGCGGCCCGCCGATGCGACGGGAGCCGGGCGACCAGGAGCAGGTACACCCGCGGGATCAAGTGACCACTCAGGACGAGTGGGACCTACTCTGGGAATTCGATGAGGCGCGGGGGTCGCCTCTAGATATGGGCGAGGAGGAGGCCATGATCTCGCCAGACAGGGAGATGATGCAGGCGATAGAGGAGGCAGAATGTGCGGACCCAATAGACGGACTGTGCCGCTCGATGATGGGGATGGACCTGGGAGAGTCGGAACTCCAAAACCTGACGGACGTCCCACAACAAGCGATTGACGCCTACCAGGAGACAGCCCCAGCAAGAAGAAGAAAGAGGAACAGGGGCCGGGAGGCCACGCACCGGGGAAACGGAGACAGGGCCGCCACAAGCCACGCCGACGCTGCCGCGGTCGAGGCACACATGGGAAGAAGAGTGGAGGAGCCCCCGCGGGAAATTCTCCAAGACAAGTCGATACCAGGAATATCCAATCACTTCTGGAAGGTCACTCCACCGACATTCAGGTCCCTGATCCTAAGATGCCGGTTTGGGGTCCTCATGACGGCTGCCAGAAAGCACCTCATATGGCCGGGCAAATACCCGGACCCGGACTGCGCCCTCTGCGGGAAAAGGGACACCCCGGCACACAGGCTGGCGGGATGCAAAGACGAGACCAGCATGAACATGGCCACAGCCAGGCACAACGAAGTGGCAAGGACCCTTTACGAAGCAATCAGGAAGGGTCGAACGGGTGCCAGTCCGATCTGGATCGCGCACCACGCTGGACTCGACGGGACTAACAGATGCACGCGCCCGATACCAGACTTCATACTCAAAAGGGGTCAGTGCCGTAGGGACGGAAGGGACCACCCGGGGGCGAAGGACCCCCCAGACGACATACCACACTTCGTGGATATTGTCATGATCAAGGGTGCAGAGGACGTCAGGGACGCCCCCCCAGGCAGGCCGGAGAACACCCGCAAGGAGGATGTGGGGGAAATCCACCTCATAGAGGTGGCCTTCACGTGGGACACGCGCTGGTATGCGTCCCTTCACGACAAGCTCAACAAGTATGAGCCCCTTATGGAGCTACTCAGATCCAAAGGCTATAAAGTATTCTTTCACCCGATGGTTTTCGGAACCACGGGGTCAGTATATGAACACAACGCAAGGGCTCTCACGCAACACCTCGGCTTCAACAAGAAGGAAGCGGAGGCCCTCCTCAAGAAAATCAGTGGCATCGCGGTGGAATGGGCTGCCAAGATGTTGATTTCACACAGCAGGTCGGAGAAGGAGAAGGCTCTGAAAAACAGTAAGAAGCCGCCTTGATTGTGCATGTGACTAGGGGCAGGCGTAACAGCTGTGCACCTTCAAATATCACGCTTCCAGTAGGAATAGTCACATTTTTTTTTTTTTCTTTTTCTTTTCCAAAAGCTCGTCTACCAACTTCTCGTAGAGGATGGTGGTGTTCTTCGGCTTCCCCGCCATCATTCCCCACAACTCAAGGTTCACAAACCTCTTGCGGATTTCCGGTGGCAAGTTTAACACTTGAAAGTAAATAGGGAAAACCCCCGACTTGTCCTTCCAAACGGTGGCCCCGTCGGCGCAAAGCATGAGGATGACGTTGCGAGGGTCCTTGAAGAAGTCAGGATATGCAGCTTGCTTCGCCTTCCACTCAGATCCATATGCAAGATACATAAATACAACTTAAATTCATTCAAGTAGTAGGAATCAGGAAGTCGTACGGAAGATGTACGGAAGACATTCTGTACATCTTCTGTACGTCTTCGGGGCAATGCAGGATATGCTCTATCAATGTGTTACTCACCGGGAATGTCTTCCAGAATGCCTTCCTCAGACCTTTCCCGCGTGGCGTGCGAACGCATGAGCCCAGCAACGCCGGGATGGCTGTAAATTGCTTGAAGTAAATCCTTTAAATGCCAATGATAGAATTGGCACTTCGCCTTCCCTCGCTTTGCACTCGGGGTGGCTTCGGCATTCCGGGTGTCGTCCGCACCCTCGGCATTCACCGCACCGCACCGATCCTCACCTCCCTCCCAACGGCATGCCCCGCACCTTGGACAGTGGTCAAAGTCCGCGAATTGTTTTTCGAACATCACGCACCCATGCGGGCAAAGGTCCACCACTAGGAGTGGGATATCCATGACCTTAAACCGAGCAATGCTTTGTTTGAAGGAGTCGGGCAAATTAGAAAACACGTCCGGGTGATTAGTTTTCAAAATGTGCAGCAGTTGCCCAAAGGATTCTTGAGTCATATTGCCATCCAGATTCCACTCCAATAAGTCGAGTAGGGTATCCTCGGAGCTCGTCGCTGCGGTCTGTCATCGAAGGATAAAACGGAAGACGTCAGGAAGACGCACGGAAGACGTCCTATGTAACTTCCGGGCGTGTTCCGGGTACAAAAGACATCACACTATAAACAATTTTCAATTCTGAGCAAAATATTCAAACAGCGAACGTTACCTCCATATCAGCCAAGTTCTCCAACGACTTTAATTTTCCTTCGATTTCTTCCGTCACCTTTCTAGCAAGTTCCGGGTCGACATGGTCGAGTAATTCGTCGAGCTCTTCTTGAACGGCTTTCGGGTCTGGCAAGTTTCCATCGGCATCGGCATCGTCAAGGGAACCGGAATCGGCATCTTCCTGTCAACCACAATCACTTTCAATGGGCACGAGATACATACGTGCCAATTGTGAAGAACAACTGCATTACCTATCAGGAGTAACCGATTTTGATATGTACCTTCATTCTCATGAAGACATGCGGATGATACCTGGAAGACCTTTCGCACGTCTTCCGGGTACCTTCCGCGAGGGTTACCTGAGAATGATAGTCTTTCTACCCGGATTTGCACACCTGATCCGACTCCTCGCCATCGGGATGTTGCTCATCGTCGTCCACAGCCTCTTCCGGAAGCGTCGGAAGGCATACAATCTGTTTGAACATAGTCCTATGTCGAGACCGTGTCCTCATGGTGACGAAGCGCATGGATGAGTGACACGCGCCACAATCACACCCCACCATCCCGGGCCCGCGGTTGGACGTGATACCAACGGCGGCCCCGTCATCTTCTTGCGTCTCACCCGCCAACTCGACGGGCGTGGGAGGCATGTTACGGTGTGCTACGGGGCCTTTCATCCGCCTGCGCAAGCATGTCACACGCATCCGCCGGGAATAAGCTTGACCGGAATGAGCCCGGAAGATGCGTAGAAGACGCTCGGAACGTCTTCGGAAAGGCTTCCGACCGAGCGTGCAGGCATACATCTTTCATGGAGATACGGGCATGCCGTGCCAACCGGTTCGCACCTTCGTGTTGGCCTCTCCGGGGGGAGGGGGTCACGGTTGGACGTGATACCAACGGCGGCCCCGTCATCTTCTTGCGTCTCACCCACCAACTCGACGGGCGTGGGAGGCATGTTGCGGTGTGCTACGGGGCCTTTCATCCGCCTGCGCAAGCATGTCACACGCATCCGCCGGGAACAAGCTTGACCGGAACGAGCCCGGAAGATGCGCGGAGGACGCCCGGGACGTCTTCGGAACGACTTCCGACGGAGCGTGCAGGCATACATCTTTCATGGAGATACGGGCATGCCGTGCCAACCGGTTCGCACCTTCGTGTTGGCCTCTCCGGGGGGAGGGGGTCACGGTTGGACGTGGTACCAACGGCGGCCCCGTCATCTTCTTGCGTCTCGCCCGCCAACTCGACGGGCGTGGGAGGCATGTTGCGGTGTGCTACGGGGCCTTTCATCCGCCTGCGCAAGCATGTCACACGCATCCGCCGGGAATAAGCTTGACCGGAATGAACCCGGAAGATGCGCAGAAGACGTTCGGAACGTCTTCGGAACGACTTCCGATGGAGCGTGCAGGCATACATCTTTCATGGAGATACGGGCATGCCGTGCCAACCGGTTCGCACCTTCGTGTTGGCATCTCCGGGGGGAGGGGGTCACGGTTGGACGTGATACCAACGGCGGCCCCGTCATCTTCTTGCGTCTCACCCGCCAACTCGACGGGTGTGGGAGGCATGTTGCGGTGTGCTACGGGGCCTTTCATCCGCCTGCGCAAGCATGTCACACGGATCCGCCGGGAATAAGCTTGACCGGAATGAGCCCGGAAGATGCGCAGAAGCCGCTCGGGACGTCTTCGGAACGACTTCCGACGGAGCGTGCAGGCATACATCTTTCATGGAGATACGGGCATGCCGTGCCAACCGGTTCGCATCACCTTCGTGTTGGAATCTCCGGGGGGAGGGAGTCACGGTTGGACGTGATACCAACGGCGGCCCCGTCATCTTCTTGCGTCTCACCCGCCATCTCGACGGGCGTGGGAGGCATATTGCGGTATGCTACGGGGCCTTTCATCCGCCTGCGCAAGCATGTCACACGCATCCGCCGGGAATAAGCTTGACCGGAATGAGCCCGGAAGATGCGCAGAAGACGCTCAGGACGTCTTCGGAACGACTTCCGACGGAGCGTGCAGGCATACATCTTTCATGGAGATACGGGCATGCCGTGCCAACCGGTTCGCACCTTCGTGTTGGCATCTCCGGGGGAGGGTCCTCGGGCTCATGGACTTCGGTATAGGTCATGTCCACAACTTCATCCATTGGGGCCGGAGGTGAAGGTGTAAGCCTTTGCGGATTCATCCGCCTATCCCCATCACTCACAAGCTCCGGAGGACGATGATATGGTTCGCCCGATGCGATTGCATCCCGTATCTTCAACACCATTCCTTGGAGATTGATGCCAATGGGAGGCTCAAGCAGCCACTTATGTTGTCGAAAGTGCACCGTGCCCGGATCATCGGCCAAGTCCAATGGATCGGAGAAAATGTCCTCCCACGTATGCTCCTTAAAGCCCGGTTCATGCAAGTCTGAAATTGCTTGCACATAGCCAAAAAACTCTTGAACCGAGAAAAGCACATTAGTGGGCTCGGCTAAGCCGAAAGGTGGCCAGTTGCTTTGACGCGGCACGCAAATACGAACCGCGTCCTCATGATCTTCAGCCCTGCGAAAACATTGTGATGGTGAATTCATAGAAGACACGTGGAAGACGTCCGGAAGTCGCGCAGAAGATGCTCCACACATCTTCGGTTGTACTGTATGCATTTCAAACTGCATAAATGTGCATGATAGATGCATGTGGGTTATGGAGACAAGCAAGCACCTTGTTGCAGGGGAATGCTCATGAATGTAGACGGATTCCCCGAGCCATGCCGTCATCTCATCATCCAGCTCGCGGGATGGCGACACCGTAGACAACCAATCGTGCACCGCTGCCATCTTCCCCTTCAAGACCTCCGGCTTGGATTGACGGAAGACCTCCGCCGCGGATTCGGGGGGGGGTTTAGTGAGCATCGCTCGTTTGAAGGACGACAATTTGGTCTTTGGGGGCGCTTCCCCCTTTTGGAGATGCGCGGCACGTTTACTTGCCATTCTATCTCCTATACAAAGGACACTTGGCCAAGGTAGTGCGGAGGGCATCCTGAAGACAAACACTCAGAAGACGTTCAGAAGTCACTCAGAAGACACGCGGAAGACATCTCCCGACATCTTCCGGACGTCTTCTTGACTGTGCTTGCGGAAGATACCCCAGATACCTTCTGTACATCTTCCGAACACCTTCGGGGAATATATGTCTTCCTGAACCCAGAAGAGGTGCGGAAGACACGCGGAAGACACGCGGAAGACACGCAGAAGACACGCGGAAGACATTTTTTTGACATCTTCCGGACGTCTTCTTGACTGTGTTTGCGGAAGATACCCCAGATATCTTCTGTACATCTTCCGGTTGTCTTAGAGATGTCTTTGAGGAAGACATGTCTTCTGGAAATCTGCAACTTGTAGAAGTTCCACCAAACGTCTTAACACCCCTCTTAGGGGCGTCTTCCTCATTTTTTTGACGATCTTCTACGCGTCTTCTAATGTCTACCTAGGCCCTAGGTAGACATTAGAAGACGCGTAGAAGATCGTCAAAAAAATAAGGAAGACGCCCCTAAGAGGGGTGTTAAGACGTTTGGTGGAACTTCTACAAGTTGCAGATTTCCAGAAGACATGTCTTCCTCAAAGACATCTCTGGAGGGTAACAAGATGCACAGAAGATATCTGGGGTGTCTTCCGAATGTTTTTTGGGTGTTTTTGTATTTTTTGAAAAAAAACTATAAAAAATCGCGAAAAAACAAAAAAACATATAAGGTGCGCAATATTGGGCAAAACCGTACTGTGAAGGTAGAATTGCAAAAAAACAAGTGGTTTGTTCGGGAGAGGGTCAAACGTACCAAGTTACTAAGTTAAAACGGCCGCCTAATTTGGTAGAAGAAACTGCTCTTGTTTTAGAGCACCATCGCTCCTAGCAACGGTCGAAGAGTCGATCACGCGCGCAACGGACAGTGCAATCTGCGGTCCAGAAAAACCCCCCCGTCTTAATCGGACGGTCTCCATGAGTTACAGAAACTTAAAATGGCATGAAGGCGTGGGTGGGCACCCACGACGCCCCTTGTGCACTAGCGGCGTCGTTGGCGGTAATCGCCTCATATCGCTAGAACACAAGGGGTATCGTGGATGCCCATGCCTCCAAGGGGATTTGAACCCCTCACCCTCGCGCGAGACGCGTTCGGCTTACCATATTTGACCACTCGGCCATGCACCCACGATGATGGAAACTCGCTGCACGGCAAAAGTTATATTCAATAAAATCGCGTTTCCCTACAGAGAGTCCTCGATTTTCCCGTAAAAAACCATCTAGAGTTCACTCGACCGATCCGACGCGATAGGTAAAGGGGCGCGCTGATCGACGGCACTGTTTGAACGTTGGTGTCGTTTCGATACCGGTACGATCACCGGGGTACGGAACGGGATGCGTCAGAGACACGCGAAAGACCTTCTACCCGTCTTCCAGGCATCTTTGCGGCGCTAAAAAGTACCCGTTTACGATACTTCCAGCACAGTTTGACTTTTTAAAGAACTCAGAAAACAAAATGTCTAATTCCTTGAAACGAAAGAATGCCAGCGGGGTGAAGGAGGGTGACCTCCGGGAGAAGTTTGAGTCGTTCGTCGCGGCGGTGGGAGGCAACGCCAGCGAGGAAAACTTCATCAAGTGGCTCGTAGCAAGGGATGGGGAGGAGGGGAGCGGAGGCGGTGGGGGAAACCAGCGGGGGGAGTCCAAGAAGAAGTTGTCCAAGACGGGCGGGCTCCACTTCCAAGCGGACTTCACCCGCATCATGGTGGAGCGGATTTGCGACGGGCGGCTGGACCCGCTTCTTAACGTAACGGACCAAGCGTTTGCGGCTACGGCCTTCAGGGAGGAAGTCCTGGCCTGCAGCGACGACTACGATGTTCGTGATGTGAGCAGGCGCCTCAGGAACATGATTTGCGATTTTAGAATATTTTGGAGGTATGGGGTGTATACCTGTGTGTCAGGGAGGGGCA
The DNA here is from genome assembly GCA_001247695.2 of Cymbomonas tetramitiformis. Lineage (NCBI taxonomy): Eukaryota > Viridiplantae > Chlorophyta > Pyramimonadophyceae > Pyramimonadales > Pyramimonadaceae > Cymbomonas > Cymbomonas tetramitiformis. The sequence continues at coordinate 19,242 of LGRX02000571.1, read as the reverse complement.
CCGAAAAGGGAAAGTGGGTTTGGCAAGCCTCCCGGACCGCCCACCCATACTACCGCAAGCACACGGACGCCATTCAGGCGTTGGTCATTGAGACCGACGCCCGAACCAAGTACCCAACGCACGAGGAAAAAAAGGCAGCGTTGCTCAGCATCGACGGGTTGGTGCTGCACGAGCTGCCCGCCAAGGCCTTGGACGCCTTGGACGGTGAGGCGAAGGATGAGATGGGTACGTTAATTTGCTTAATTGATTTCTGTTTCACCTGTTTTGTTGTCTCACCAAGAAGACGTCACCAGGACACCTCAGAGACGTTTTGAGAGTATTCTGCACGTCTTCCTTAGTTAATAGGGCTTAGCTAATAGGCAAGTATGACTGAGTGTCTTCTGAGTGTCTTCTGAGTGTCTTCTGAGTGTCTTCTTGTATAACATACTAACATATGCCTGTTTCAGTGGCGGCATGCTTGCAGCTCGAGTTGGAGTCAAAGACGCAGATCGAGGAGCTGGAAAAAAATGCGGGCAGCTCTAAGGTTAGGAAGGTGGCGGAGGCGGTGGCGGAGGACAACAAGGCGAAGGGGAAGGCGGCATCGGTGGACCCGAAGGGGAAGGCGGTGGCGGAGGACCCGAAGGGGAAGAAGAAGGCGGTGGCGGAGGATGCTGAAGAGGGGTTTGAGGTGGGTAGCCACGTGGTATTGTACTGCGTGGCCGAGTCTCTGGTGAACGATCCGGAGATACTCCCCACGGGGTTCTACCACGAGAAGGGGAAGTCCGCGATATGGACCGCGGACATGCCCCTTCTCACGGGGGTGATAACGCACCCAGCCAATTCAAAGGATGTGGCCGCCCATGGCTTGAAGTCGGGTACAGCGAAAAAGAAGTCGGTCACCGCCCTTCACTTGAATGGCGAGTATGTTGGCATCAAGGTATGGTTCTGCAAGCACAACCCTTTGAATACACGATATCCAGAAGATATCACATATGTCTTCTGGGTATCTTCCGCACGTCTTCTGGATATGTATTTAGTTTCTTTAATTACGTAAGTGACATTTGCAGCTGATCGTAAGCTTTTGTGTGACTGCACCCAGGTGCTCTCTTTGGCCGTCGACAAGGACGACGTTGGCTTTGATAACGCCCCGTTGCTCTTCTCCGCCTGGCAAAGTGGCATGGAAATGGCCTTTGTCGGGTTGGAGAAGTTGTACGGCAAGGGCCTCAAGGCGAACGACAAGATCGCCGGGCCGGGTGGCCTCGGGTCCCAACTTCTCACTGCGATGGAGGAGAAGACGTACCCCTTCGGGGACAAGTCAAAGTGGGGCCTGGTGGTTCCCATCAGCCACCTCCGCCCCATCTTCAAGGAGAACTTGCATCGGGCATACGAAACCACCAGCTCCGAAGCGGGGTCTCCGAAGGAAATCCTTTCTAGTGCTAGTAGTGAAGACGGTTCTGATGATTGAAACTGTAAATATGTAAATAAATAGCTTTGTAAAAAACCTTCTTCTTTGTTCCATTTGTATCATCCTGCCAACGAACTGCATGCGTGTAACCTGGACGCATACGTATAGCGACTTTTGGTAGAGTTACAGAAGACGTCCGGAAGATGTCTTCTGGACGTCTTCTGCACATCTTCTGGGTTCCGGAAGACGTCTTCTGGACATCTTCTGGATCCCAGAAGATGTGCAGAAGACGTCCAGAAGACATCTTCTGGACGTCTTCTAATGTCTGTATAATGATATGTATATATATAATAAGACGTCCAGAAGACGTCCCGAAGATATCTTCTTAACGTCTTCTGCATGACTTCTGTACATCTTCTGGATTCCGGAAGATGTCTTCTATACGTCTTCTGGATTCCAGAAGATATCCAGAAGACATCTAGAAGACGTCTTCTACGCGACTTCTAATGTCTACCATCTTCTGAGTTCTGGAAGACGTCCAGAAGATCTTCCGGGAAGATGTACAGAAGACACCTAAAAGATATCAAGAAGACATCTTCCGGAATTCAGAAGATGTACAGAAGTCATACAGAAGACGTCCATAAGATAACTTCTGGACGTCTTCCCGGAAGATCTTCTGAACGTCTTCTGGAAACCAGAAGATGGTAGACATTAGAATGCGCGCAGAAGACGTCTTCTGGACGTCTTCTGGGTGTCTTCTGGACCCAGAAGACGTCTCAGAAGACGTTCAGAAGACGTTCAGAAGACGTTCAGAAGACGCGTCTTCTGGTTTTCCCAGAATGTAGGGAAAGGCATACGGCACCCAGCTCTAGGGGGGGCGTGCACGTGCCGGGCATCGACATCGATCGGTTCGAAGTTCGATTGATGATGGGTACTGTATGCGGTATCGTGAATGATCATTGGAAACAAACCCGCAGTGCCTCCCAGCTCACACGTTACCGCAAGTGCAGTATTTTACGCTTTTAAGATAGACTACTGTACAGTATACTATGCAGGTTGAGATTGAAAATGGACAGATCGAGACGCGATGACGAAGAAACATTACAATATTGAGTATTACACTTCTCGCGAAGCCGCCTGAGCGTGCCACCTAGTCCGAGCCGCGGACCCAAAAATAATTTTCAAAAATACGATTTTGTTACTAACTGTGCTCGCAGGATGCATTAACGACACCACAGAGAACACACCAACGGCACCATGGCGGACGACACAACGGCAACATACAGATTCGGCCCGCCCACACCCCACATGTCACATTGCTGACTCGCACCCTACGCAAGCTAACGGTTTTTTGTACCCGCAGGGTGAAAATACGCTCCAAAACACGTTCGTACAACACTCGAAAACAACCCTCCAGCACACCAAACTCATTTTCGCGAGAAATATGGCCAAAACCGCTAACAGACCCAGACTGACGTGCGCAGGCTCGTCCAAATCGACCCAAAAAACCACCACGGGCGAGCAGCATCACCAGCCACAAGGAGAAGCGACAGCTGGCCTGCCAGTGATCGAAAACATGGAAGGGTACGACCAGTGCTCTGACGGCTCGGACTCAGACTCAGAGCCGTGCCACTCTCCAAAAATAACACCACTTGGCCTGTCGGAATCCTCCGAGTCCGAGCAAGAGTACGCCACCCCGGAAGCCGACCGAGCAACCGGTATGGCAGGCATACAACACGAGAAGGACGTTACATCAGAACGTGCTGACGAGACACACACAGAAGACACCCCACCCAAGCGACAGAAGACCAAGAAGGTGCACTTCGCGGGAAGTGAAATCCCGCAAAAACAAAAAACATACAAAACACATGAAGACGGGCTACCCGGCACTGCCGGCCCCCGCGCCAGGAACCCCGAGGGGACAGAACCTGGTTACAAAACACAAGTCCCGCAGGAGGAGCTGCGAAGGGCGCTGGACAGGCCCATCGACTACAGAAAAGTCGACGGCGCCCCGACAGGCAACATCCCAAGTCTCCTTGAACACAACACATCGAAGAGCACGGAGACCCCGCTGGGGAAGGTGGCCAGAATCTACCAGCGCCGTCCCAAAGCCACGGAAAACCCAGAGGCCAGAATCTACCACACAGCCATCAAGTGGCACCCTGACCGCAGGGAGGTACTGGTGGCTGAAGACCCTCCTGCGCACGCCTTTAAACTGGGGGTGCCCGTAGTACGTGGGGAGAGACTCTCTCTCACCCACGTACGCTCAGTCACGGGCAGCAGCCTGGACCCAAGCGACACGGGGCCCACGGGTTTCCCGTATACGGGCACCCCACAACTAAAAATAGTTGACCTGGACGAAAGCATCAAGGAGGTGCTCAAGTACCTGAGGTACCTGAACGCCCTTCTCTTTGACGTTTCCGACTCACCGGAGAACATAGTATACGACCTCCGGCACACGCACATCTGGCTCAACAGTGCAGGCAGGGTCAGGCAGATCGACCTCGCCTTCCAAAACAGACCCTTGGCAGCCTTCGTGCTGTTTAACCCGATCTTTCGGCTCCCGCTGCACGTGGTGCCACAGGCGCATCAAACCTGCACCAGGGAGCAGCCAGTGCTCCCGTGCATCTACATATGGTCCCCCTGGGCGCCGGTCGAGGGGCCGGCAGCGGGACGCAGCGCCCTGGTTTACGGGCCACAGCTCAAGGGAAAAACCATATATAGAGGAAGTCTCGAACATCCTAGCGACCTCCGTCATCGAAAGAAAGGAGGCGAGACACGAGCTGGGACACCTTGTCGACCGAATCCGAAAAGGTACGGTGAGGGAATCCCCGGAAGACGCGGCCCTCAGGGAGGTGCTGCTGCTGGAAGCGGTCTCACCAGCAGCAGCAGAGCTCATCGTACAACATCCATACCCCTGGGGCGTGGCTACGACCACCTGCTGGCTACCCAGCAAGGAGGTCAGCGACGAGGTCGCAGCCAGGGAAATAGCCATCGTCGACAGGAAACAGGTGCTGCACGACCATCATCGAGGCCACATCGTGCAGGCCATCGTGGAGCACGTGGAGAAACTGACCGCCAACACCACCGCTCTCAAGGACACTGAAGACATCTTTGACTTCCACGTGCCGTCCCGGCAGTGGGCGCCATCGACGCCTGGGGACCCATCGTCCTTACTACAATGGAAGCGCAACGGTGGTGGGTACACCATCAACTACTACGCCATACTTACGGAGAAGGCGTACGACGCGATCGCCAAGGCGGGAAAGCAGACGGTGAGAGTACTGGCAGGGGTGGACGACTCGGGCCGCCACATCTCCACCTCGATCACAGTAGAGGTGGGGAGGTGGAGCGCTCAAGGTGCGGGCACCATACAACGTCAAACCCCACGGGCAGCACGCGGCAGGGAGGCACGTGGGGGGAGAATCGACCAGATAGCCGAGGAGGTGGCCTCCCAGTTCATCAACAAAGTGGGGTCGAAGGCCGACGAGGTCTTCCAGCAGGCCGTAGCCACCAACAAGCAGCCCAGCCCCGAGACCAAGCAGCTGCTCAAAAACATCAACAAGCAACTGGAAAGGTTCAACGAGTCCAAGCCCGTCACACTGGACGAGCTCCGTGACCTACACAAGGAACAAGCGCGCAACGCTGGGGTGCGCCATACAGAGATCACGCAGGAGGTACGGGGCTTCCATAAGACATACCAGGAAACCGGCGGCGCTATGGTGAACACACTCACGGCACTCACCGATCGACTGACAGGTAACGGAAAACACCAAGCACCGGACCAACCGCTCCACTTTACAAAAAGACCGGCACCACAGGCCGCGGCGGAGGACGACGAATACCGGGGCATCCCCTACCGTGGCAAAAAACCCGATCCCAAGAAAAAACAGCCCCCACCAAAGAGACCGGCAGTCAGCACGGAGGGCCGGGTGATCGACGCGGAGCCACCAGCGAAACGGAGGGCGCAAGGGGGCGCACAGGCAGCAGCACAAGTGGGGGCACAGTCTGAGAGCCCCCGACCCGCCCCGCCAGTCACTAGAAAGGTGAGAAATCATACAACCCCCTGCCCTGCTGACCAACTCACATCACAGGCCACCACACCCTGCCAGTGGGATCACACCCCCACTGCACTGACAAACAACAACTGTGTTGCAGAGGACCAAGGAGGCAGCAGGACTACAAGACAGAGTGGCCTAACAGTGCCAGCCACAGGGCCCCATCACAAGGGGAGAAATAGAGAAAGCAGACCCAAGACTGTTAGCCTCAACTTACAAACCATGGTAATATTTATGTTGTCTTTAACTGCCAATGCCACTGCCACTGGCAAGCACCATGAATGCATGCACCCAACATGCATTTCCTGCACTAACCATACCGGGGGAGCGAGCATGAACCATACACCGTGCGAACGAAAACTGTCAATTCATTATAATAACTCACAGCAAGCTAACCAAAAACTGATAACAACACCTCGATTAACAAAGAGTTCATACCACTTTTGGGTTCACCCTGATGACACACCAAACAATTGGAGTAATACTGCCTCACAATACCCACACTCCCACGCCAGTGGCAAACAAAACAAAACGCACCAAATGGACAGCAGATGCGGGCACACACCAGTGATCACGAAGGCCCTACCCAAACAATTCAGCCAAAGAAGGGCAACATTACCACCCAACTGGCTAAACCATAAGTGTCCAAATAACACAAATAACCCTACGGTAACCCTAAGCAAAAAAGATGCAAATGACAGTATACAGCCCAAATTACTGGGATTGAAACTGAAAAACCTCGGGGGACGACTCAGGGGGGCGGAAGGGCAGTATACACAAAATATAAGAGCAAATTTCCAATGGTCGACCACAAGCGAATTCCTCAAAATGCTCCACGTTAAAATCAGAAAAACCGGAAAACATATTGAAACCCAGCAAAACTTTTGCACAACCACGGGACAACAAAATAAAAACACAACCCACCTCGGGAATACCATTAGGGGCGTTACAGCAAGGGATTTGGGGCAATGTAACGCTGTAACCATAAACCCAAAAAATAGACTGCACAGACACACGAAGGGCAGAGCAGCAGCAACCCAATGTGAGCACCCCCACCAGTTGACAGTAGCATTACCACCCAACCGGCTAACCCATGAATGTCCAAATAACACAAATAACCCTATAATAACCCTGGGCAAAAAAGACACAAATGACATTATACAGCCCAAACCACTGGGAATGAAGCCAAAAAACTCTAGGAGACGACTCATGGGGGCGGAAGGGCAATGCACACAAAATATGAGAGCAAATTTCCAAAAGTCGACCACAAGCGAATTCCTAAAAATGCTCTACGTTAAAATTGAAAAAAACGGAAAACATGTTGAAACCCAGAAAATGTTTAGCACAACCATGGGACAACAAACTAAAAACACAACCCACTCTGGGAATACCATTAGGGGCGTTACAGCAGGCGATTTAGGGCAGTGTAACGCTGTAACCATAAACCCAAAAAATAGACTACACAGATGCACGAAGTGCGGAGCAGCAGCAACTCGATGTGAACACCCCCACCAACCAACAGTAACATTACCACCCACCCGACTGATACGGAGCAACCAAGACATTGCCAGGCCCCTGCAGAACGCCGCACTCGCCCTGACCCCAATACTCACCATGCTGTTACTTACCATAGTACCAAGAAGAAAAGCGCCTGGTCGCACAAGGAAAACAAACAACATTGAGCCCAACAGCATAACGCGTAAAAGGAGGAACAGAAGGAAATGGACCAAGGCGAGGAATGCAACGAAATGGAGGGCACAACCACCCCCCGGCCAGAAATTGCTCAGAATAATTTACCGAAATGGTAAACCCATGTTCATTAGAACAAGGAACCCCGAATATGCGGTAACTGCAATACCAGAGGGCACCCCAACCAAGGGCAAGCAGCTGATGAGGGGAGTTGAGCAAAGAATGAGGCAGAGAGCCAGCCGCTGCAAGAAGAGCATGGCAGGTGGGGGAAGCCAGGACCACACGGGAATGCACCCACACAACACCACCACAAAAGGACTGTTCGAAAGGAAGGGCCGACTGAACATGTTCCAAATGCAACATGCCCACTCACTATATGAGAATGACCCAATGCCCCCTCTGGTGGTAGCCTCAATGAGGGAAACACTGAAACCAGGGAACAACAAAGAGCCACACACCACGAAGGCATTGCAGCTACTCAAGAACCTCCAGAGCTTCTGCATACCGGTATGCGATGGCAAGCACTGGAGAGTAGTGCTGGCGGGACCAGACAATGCAAACGACAAACTTAAGCTCTGGATATATGATTCCTTGAATGGTAAAACTAAAGCAACGCTACGTAACACAAAGAGGCTTACAACAGAAATGACCAACTGGGCAGAACACCTCACAAGGAAACTAAGCAGACACGTAACTCTGGAACTAATGAACGTGGGCAACCAAAGCGCACAAGACCACTACAGCTGTGGGGTATGGGCCCTGATGGCCACCAAAGCATGGATGCACTTCCAGGAAACATGCCCAGAAGGACACTGGCCCACCCACTTCAATGAGGCGGTCAGCAAATGGGGAACCACCAACAGGGCAGCGGTTGATGCCTACAGGAAGTCGATACAACACCCAGTGAAGAAAAGGATAACTGCCGCCGAGGGACAAAAGCAAACGCCTGGGGACAGTCAGCAAGTGACAGGGGCCTGTGAACCCACCGATAGCCCAAACGCAAACCCGCAAGTCGAGGCACAAGCGCCACGAACCCAAGAGGGGGGGCACAGGGAACACACAAAGCAACAGGGACTATGGAAGTGGCTCCATAGACTGACCCCCACGAACCAGACAAGGGACAATGAGCAAACGCTCGGTGAGCAGGGAACGATGGAAACCCACTCGGACGAGGGGGGGGAAGAGGCAAGCGATGAACCCACTACACAATGGGAGAAATTCGAAGACACACAACAGGAGGCACCGGAAACAAACCAAGACCCCCGAAAACACCAGCCCCCCCTCACAGAACCAAAAAAGGTGGACATAGGGGAAGACCGCCTACACATGCTCACGTGGAACATAGCAGGACAAAGTGACGCCTGCCTCGACCTAGCAGAGGTAGTCAGGAAAAGACACCAGAACCAACTGGGTCTGCAAGTGATAGTGCTCACGGAAGTGAAACATGCACACGACAGTGTGATGAGGAAATTCAGAGACCTGTAGTACACTGCAATAGGCACCAAAACCGAGGCGAAAGAAGCAGAAGGCACTACAGAGCAGCCAGTGAAAGGAAGAGTAGCCATACTCCTTAGCAGCCCCTACGGCCACGCTCACAACCACCATGTTGTCCCAGCGAGGCACCTGGAGGGGTACCTGCTCCATGTGGTGTTACACCTGCCCGGGGAAGTAATGTACCATGTGCTGGGCATTTACAACCCACCAGGAGCAGAGGCGGGAAGAACCAGAGACAAAATACTAAAGTACACAGCCAACCTGTTCCGGAGAACAGCGGAAACACCGAACGAGCATGTCATTGTTGGAGGAGACCTCAATGCAAGCAACACCAGCGTAGGCAAGAGGATAACGAAAACAGACAGACAATGGAAGAAGCTCGCGGAAGAGTTGAACCTCCATAATGTAGGTCCAACGATTAATACCACGCTGAACTGGGCAGAAAACAGAAACATTGACAGATGGCTAGCACCGATGGACAAACGGGCCCAATACGAGAAGGGGAGCACCACACACCTCACTCAACACCACACGAGTGACCATGAGATGGTAAGCCTTGCGACCCTTCGGCTAAACAGCATAGACACCCATGAACCATACGTGGACCAAGACCCCCACCCAGGCCAAGTAAAACTGGACACGCCCCTGAGCAAAGCCCACAGGGAAACCCTCCAAAGCGTCCTCCTCAGGACACACGACTATGCCAGGACTGCTGAGCTGAAAGGCATGACAGAGATAGCCGCCCAATGTAGGGGAGAAGGCAACAAGCAGGTGGCACATGCCACCATAGACAGAGCAGGAGAGGCAGTGCTGAGTATACTCAACAAAGCCAACAATTGCGCGCTGCAGGACGGGGAACTACCAACGGCGATAACTGGGAGGACCTCCACCCATGGGGCAACGGACCTGCTAATGAGCAAAAAGGACAGGAAAGAAAGAGACGCCGCAATACTCAAAATGCAGATGCACAAGAAAACCAAACGACAACTACGAAACCCACACACGCAACACACAACTCTCCAACACCTGCAGGAAGGAAAGACAAAAGGCCCGGCAAACAGGGACGATGCAGATACAAAGGAATGGGTTTCGTGGCTCACTGAAGAGGCCAAAAAGGAAAGGTCGGCTGCACACAAGGTAGTCAAACAGCACTGGAAGCGAGCCAAACAAAGGCATAATGACAAAACAGTAAAAGAATACTGGAACAACCAGAAACGATACCACAAAAGGATTTATGCCAAGGCCCAAGAAACAGGCCATGCCCCCACGGCGAATATACAGGCCTTACAGGACAGGGAGGGCAACCTAGCTGTAGGCCACAAGAACATTGCAAACGCACTAGTGGACCACATGGCCCACTCGGCACCATACAGGATGGAACACCGTAGTCTACCCGACCTAGCACCCCCACCATGGGAAGACCCAGCTCACAAGGAGCGACTCATAAAGGCACCAAGACCGGACCCCAAGGGACTGGACCTCACGATAAGTAGACAGGGCTACAGCAAGGCAGTACACACCCTAAACAACAACAAAGCACCAGGCCCCACCAGAACCCCTAACGAAATTCTCAAGTACATGCCAGAGGACTTCCACGACGCCTTGCATGCGCTCATGCTGGAGATGTGGAACAGCAAACACGTCCCCCTCACCTGGAAGAGAGGGACATTCTGCTTTCACCACAAGAAAGGAGATGTCACCCTACAGCAAAACTATAGACCCATAGCCTTACTAGAGGGAGTATTCAAACTATACACCTCGCAAATAGCAAACATGCTCTCCACGTTCTGCGAAACACAGGGAATACTAGCCCAGGCGCAAGAAGGCTCCAGGGAGAAAAGGAACACACTCAGACAACTCACCAGAGTGACCAACGCAATAGAGGATGCAAATGTCTCCGGACGGGAACTACATGGCCTGTATGTAGACTTCGAAAATGCATATGGCTCAGTGGACCACAACAAGCTACTACACACAATGCAGTACCTTGGAATACCTGAAGAACTTACACAGGTAGTGCGAGATGTCCTAGGTACACAAAGCCACGACACCATGTCAATGTACACCAGAGTAGGAGGGGAAACCTCTCATAAAATGGTCCAGGTGCAAAGAGGTCTCCTCCAAGGAGACAGCATGAGCCCCCTCCTCTTCATAATATACCAGGAACCGCTGTTAAGATGGCTGGAGGTGGGGGAGCACGGGTACCAACACAAACACGCAGCCGAACAGGAAAGACTGGGCCCCCTCAGGACAACAGCAGGGGCGTTCGTCGACGACCTGCTCATACTATGCCCCACGATTTTCCACATGCGAGCCCAGCTACACAAGCTAGAGGCATTCTCACAATGGAGTGAAATCAAAATTAACCTTACCAAGTCAGCCATAACCGGTATAAAAAATGGGGTTTCCATACCTGAACAACTCCATAAGGACCTCAAAACGGTTGGGGTGGATGGTAAGCTGAGCCACTTCAAAATACTCAAACCGGACGACACATACAAATACCTAGGAGTACCACTGGCATTCACAGGCAGATGGGACAAGGAGAAGGAAGCTGCTAGGGAGGAGATGAACCATAGGATACAAGCACTACTGCGCTCGCCACTGACGCCAGACCAAAAAGAGTACTCCCTCCACTCTGCAATACTGGGAAAGTTCCGGTATGGATTGCACTTGGGCCTCTACACCGCGGGTGAAATAGATGACTTCAACAAAGTAATAGGTGGGGCCACTAAGAACATACAAGGCCTACCCCGTAACGGAACACCGAACATTTTCACCACACAGGAAAAGGAAAGGTTCGGCTTGGGCATGGTGCCGCTCCAGGCAGTCTACGCCCAGGCAATTTGGAGCGGACTGCTGGAGGCCATGCACAGTGAGGAGGACAGAGGAGCAGTACGGGGCCCGGTGTGGAGGCAAATAAACCTGAAGTCAAGACTCAGAATGTCCCACGTCAGCAGGTCCACCAGAGGGCTGATAGAACACCACTGCACCACACGCATGAATTGCACAGACCTTGACAAACTCTGGGGGGGGCACCAGACAAAACACAACACACTAAGAAAACTCAATGCCCTACTTAGATACAACATTACGCCCCAAGGGACAGAGGGGATGCTCAAACAACTCCGAACCCCAGTACCAAAGATAATGGAGCAGCTAAAAGGGGCGACCAGAAGGAAGTCTGACAAAGAGATGGAAGGAACCACGAGAAAAACGAAACGGCAGGTAAAATGGTGGATGGGGACCTACCGGCGCCTCCGGACTGGCAAGCGATGTGCACAGACCAAACCGCCAAGCTCACAGTACCCAAGGACACGCCGACTGCGATAAATTTCACGACGTGTCTCAAACTATTCACGCATTTCCCGGACCTAGCGTTCCTTACCACCCGAGATGGCCAACACGCGATTAGTCAGGTGAACGTCAGGGAACAATGCACAGATGCAACCCTCAGCGCAGACCGCAGTGCCATAGCAAAAGGCCTGGCACACCTATACCCATACCTTTGCGAAGCCCAGCCGAGAAACATAGCGAAGCCAGGGGACTTCTATGACAGCCTCACAAACCGACGACTGAAGCAACAATACAAGAGCATGCCCAGTGAGGGGCCGTTGGACCCCCACACAATGCGAACCAACCTCCCGCGCCTCAACCCGGAACGGCTACGGGCTAAAATGACGGAATGGGAGGCGAGACTAGTCCCCAGAGAAGAAATTCATAGGCAACTCTCCCTGCACCCGCTTACAAGAATTAACGAGACGGAAACCACCGATCAAACGTGGGGGGAGGAGCAGGAGGCCTCACAAGACCTCCACGCACACCTACAAACTAAATGGATAGATGAGGTAGACCCCATGGCCGAAAAAATGGAGGCAGACAGCTTTGAGAAGGGCCAAACGATAGACAAGCCGAAAGAAATTGTGGCAATGAGGACCCTATTCATTGACCCAACAGACCCCCACTCCCAGGTGACACAGTACAGAACCCAGGTAGGCAATTTAATTTAGATTATTTCTCTCTGATTTTAGATTAACCCATTTTTCATGTTGATTTTAGATTAAGTTTTTTTTATCTCATCCGGCTATTACCGGTGCATGCATCCATGACGCTGCACTGTACCTGTTGAGCTATCGCCATGCCATGCGAAATATTACACTGAAGAGTTGTCTTGCCGTGATGTCCATATGTCCGAATGGAACCAAAAACCGTTCGATTTTAATCGAACGGTTTTTGGTTCCATTCGGAAAGATTCACGGCCGTGAATCTAAAAGTCGCGGCCGTGAATAACGACTCTTTACGCATAATGACTTTTATTATTTGCCATCTTTGCCACAATAGACACTCACGGCGTGTTCTGCTTGAAAAAAAGTAAGTAACTTGAAGCCTTGAGCTTCAAGTTACTGAAAGATATGTATCTTGGCAGTATGTGTGCCAAGTTTCGTGCTCTAGGACGCACGGGAAGCCCTCGGCTGTTTGGCATCTTTGGGTTTGGGTGTCACGTTCGAACCCAAACCCAAAACATCTGCCTTAGAAATAAATTGCGCGTTTCGCGCACAAGTAACTTGAAGCCTTGAGCTTCAAGTAACTCAAAGATATGTATCTTGGCAGTATTGTGCCAAGTTTCGTGCTCTAGGACGCACGGGAAGCCCTCGGCTGTTTGGCATCTTTGGGTTTGGGTGTCACGTTCGAACCCAAACCCAAAACATCTGCCTTAGAAATAAATTGCGCGTTTCGCGCACAAGTAACTTGAAGCCTTGAGCTTCTGGTAACTTAAATATATGTATCTTGGCAGTATTCGTGCCAAGTTTCGTGCTCTAGGACGCACGGGAAGCCCTCGGCTGTTTGGCATCTTTGGGTTTGGGTGTCACGTTCGAACCCAAACCCAAAACATCTGCCTTAGAAATAAATTGCGCGTTTCGCGCACAAGTAACTTGAAGCCTTGAGCTTCTGGTAACTTAAATATATGTACCATGGTAGTATTCGTGCCAAGTTTTGTGCGTTAGGACGCACGGGAAGCCCTCGGCTGTTTGGCATCTTTGGGTTTGGGTGTCACGTTCGAACCCAAACCCAAAGGCAAAGGCATAGGACAGTTTCGTAGATTCTGTCCCGATGCCTTTGCAACCTCGCTTGCTAACTCATATTACAATGAATATTCAACATTCAAGCGTTGGATACCCCACGCCAACGGGAAGCGCTCGGCTGATTTGTTATTTGGGTATGCGCACCCAAATGACAAAAAACGCATCTTTGAAACTCGTTAGTTTCAAAGATGCGTGGCCGATGCCTTCGTGCTTATGTGTGTTAATCCATATGAAATATTCCATGGAATAAATGTGAATATCCCGCACAAACGGGAAGCGCTCGGCCGTTTTGTAAAATTAGGGTGCACCCAAAATACAAAACGCATCTTTGAAACTCGGAAGTTTCAAAGATGCTTGCCGGTCGCGTGCAGCGGTAAAAGGCAAGTCAAAGGGTTTAGGATATAGAAGAAGTACAGGGGCCTTTTTTTCAAGCAGAACACGCCGTGAGTGTCTATTACAACGGCGCCCACCATTATCACAAGCGAGACAAACCTTCTTAAAGCTTTTTGGAGGCTTCCTCATGATGGCACCAGCGGGAACGAGAGCGTTTGACCTGTGTGCACATTATTTGAACACGAGTCGTGAAAAGGACCACCGGTCATAGCCGGATGACATCAAGAAAACTTAATCTAAAATCAACATGAAAATGAACTTAATCTAAAATCAGCAAGAAATAATCTAAATTAAATATTTTTCCCAGAACCCAGTGGAGGCACCCAGCAGGGGAAGACTCCTACTCGTGGAGTACAAGAGAAACATAACTGACTTCTTAAAACTAGCTAAGCGAAGGGGCCAAAGTGCGACCACCTTCCCAACCCTGACAAGAAGGCTGCGAGCCAGGGGCTCCCAAGTGACCCACCCCAGAGGTCTCAGGGAGATACTGGCCGGAAGGCCTCACCTGGGACAGGCCTGGCCCACACTACATGCGGGAAACCTCACCCTGGACCCGACAGAAACCAACCCGGAGCAGGACATTGCGGGCAACAGAGAACACCACTGCCAACTGCGGATGGAAGGGGACCTCGCCCACAGCTACCACAGAAACGGGAAGTACATAGGCACCCTTACAAAGAGAAGCTTCTCAGGCTACATGAAAGGTACACCCAAGCAGTGGGTACCACACACCACCAAACCCCGCACCAACGCACGCTACGCACTGAGATGTGGGAGGACCATAAAATACGAGTCTCCACATTTGAGGAAGAAGTAGGGCACCTACTTATTAGATACTCAAGCAAAGAAGAAAAGGAGGAAAGGGAAAAGAACTTACAAAACCACTGGACATTCCCCGCCCAGATGCAAAGGGCACTGCAACAGGCATTCGGACTTACCACTGAACTATTCGCCTCACCCCTCAATGTCCACCACAACACCACGAATTACTATGCCAAGTATGACAGAGACAAGGTGTTCGGGGCCAGAGGCTCAGCCTGGACTGCAAACTGGATGAAACTGGGGGCCTACCAGTTCAACCCAGAATACACGCCACAGGACCTCAAAAAGGCACTGGACTTTGCCATTGCAGCCACCACCACACAGGACCCGGTGTTCGGGGTCGGAATATACCCGACGTATGAAAAAACCCCCTATAGGAAACTATACAATGCACATGCAGGGCACCTAGTGCACGAACTGTTTGAAATACCGCAAGGCAAATTCACATTCCTGCCCCCTGACCACTGGATGGGTGCCACCCACCAGCAAGCGAAACAGTGCAACTGGAACCTCAGGGTACTGATTGTTGCCAACAAAGCGGGGTGGCAGGCCCACTGCGGGGACCCAGATATTGCCGCGGATTGCATAAGAAAGGCACTCACAACTTGCCCACAGAGCAAGGTCCGCACGACCACAACCGTCAAACAGCTGGCAAGGGAGGCGAACCGGCACGACACGAACGAACCAAACCAAGAAGGGTACACCCTCGGTACCGACTGTATTGTGGACACAAGACCATGGCAGAGATATGAACTCCCGGAGATTAAGGCAAAGGACATGACGGATGCAATAGGAAGAATGTGCAACACAAGACCACACATAAGGAACGACCTCTGCCCCCAGTGCTACAACGTACAGACAGAAATTGAAACCTGGTGGGAGGACAACCACCTCCATGTGGAAGAAGGACCAGCCAAATGGGAACTCCTCCCCGGAAGCAGGGGAGGAAAATGGGACATACACCCCCCCCACAGTGCAACAGGTGATAGAAGCGAACACCTCACACACCAGACTTAGAAGACAGACTGACGCCCAAACGCTATGGGACAAAGTGGCGAGGTCAAAAATTGTCAGATACCCCGCCCACTTCTGGCCCGAGCACGAGCCGGGGGTCCAAGGGAGGAGATGGGAACTAACGAGAGACCGAACAGAGGACCCCAGGAACCTACCCCCGAGTGACACACCAGCCCAACTGACATACCCCTCCCCTCAAAGGGCACACGAAGCGACCTCGTACCTATACACAGACGGCAGCAAGAGAGAAATTGAGACAGAGGAAGGAGGCAAAGAATGGGCCTCAGGAGCTGCGGTATGGGACCCCAGGTCCGGAGAAGGGGAGGCCCACATGATTAGATGGGAAGGTGAGGACCAAGAGGTGAGCAGAGCCGAGCTTCTTGCCATACAGAAAGCAGTTACACTCCCGCCGCCACTAAGCGGCGAAGGACTCACCATTTGCACGGACAGTGCCAACTCCATTAGACAACTGGAGAACATGAGAACAAAACCCCACAGCATGGAACACCACCGGCAAAGAGACCTCCTATATGCCATACTGGTCAACATTGAGGCATTGGTAGCAGCGGGGCACACGGTCTCCCTACTGAAAGTCAAGGCACATACAGGAATTGCGGGAAACGAAAAAGCTGACGAGGCAGCCAAGCAAGCCTGCACTACAGGGACCCTCACGGAGGCGTGGGATAATGACGAAACAATACAAGTCAAACCCATGGTACCAGATGAAGACTCGGACAACAGAGAACTACAAGGAAAGCTCGCGGTCCAGAAATATGTGACCACATTACTCCGTGAACAGCAAGCCCGAGGAAACAGCAGGCTCACGGCAAAAATGACCGAGCTTCAAGGAGAACCCACAACCTGGACCCACCAACTGAAAACAAAGCACATTTTCAGGTGGGAAGCACACCATGACCAAGCACAGCAAAATGAAGAGGAGCAAGCAATGATACGGGACCCGAAGCCCAACCAGCAGCAACAGGCCGACCAGACCAGAGATGAAGAAGACAGGCAAATAAAAGCCATGATGGAACAAAATGAGGATGAAGAGATGCTCCTCATACGAGACATGCACGAGCAACAAGATCGAAGGGAGACAGAAGGCAGAAAAGGCCCCACCCAGGGAAGCGACCCCAAACCTGCAGAGACACCACCCCAACCCTATGAGGGGGAAGAAATATTTGAGGAACTCAATGAACTCGTGGAGAGACTCGAGGTGACCCAAAAGCAACACAATGATGAGGGAACCTTTGGGATGCTCAATGAACTCATTGAACAGCGGGAAGCACCTCAAGGGGGGCCGGCAAATGAAAGACAAGCTCACCATGACCGGGTCACGGAGGAGTCCAGAGTCCATGCGATGATGAAGGACCCGATGCCCAGAACAAGATGGAAGCAACGAAAGCACGACATGACACACAACAGAACGAAAAATAGGAACGCCCCCCCGGTTCAAGAGAGCAAAGCCACCGACAACTGGCTGAACGAAACAATGGGGCACCTCAAGGGAGACATGCCGCTACACAAAATAGCGAACGGCTTCTGGAAACGAGCCACCTTTGCGGCGCGGAAAACAATACTCAAATGCAGACTGAGAATACTGCCAGCACAAGACTATGAGACGGCGAAAAACTCAGCCGGAGGAAACGGAAAGTGCACCCTGGAAGGATGTCGACACAAAGGGGTGGATTACGCAAAGGGCTTCCTCATGAGAGTGGGGCACGCCCTAGGTGGATGCGACAACCCACAAATGCGGGGAATGTTCTCGGACAGGGCGGACGCCCACGCAGACGAACTTAAACACATACTTGACCACCATAGGAAAGGAGGATGCAAAGTCCTTGCCTACACCGGAAAAAAGAGGGACCCAGGGGTTAAGCCAAGAGTACTTCCGAACTACATACTCACCAGAGGGCAATGCAGACACGACGGAAAGGACAACCCAGGCAAGAAAGATGGGCCCGACACAATACCGAGCTTTGTAGACATAGTCATGATAGAGGGCCTGGAGGACCTAGAAGACGGGTGGGAATGCACACAGCAGGAAGCACCAGCAAGAGTCAAAAACCTACACCTCATTGAGGTGGCCCACACCGACGACGAAAAATGGGGACCCAAGCTCTTGGAAAAATACATGAAATATGGACCACTGCTACAATTGCTACGTAGACACGGATTCCGTGCCAAACTCCATGTCTTTGCAGTGGGCAGAACAGGCACGGTGTACAAGCACAACCGAGACATACTCGAGCAACTTGGGCTCGACAGAAAAGAAGCCATACAGGCACTACAAAGAATACACGACCTGACGGTGAACTACGCACACAGCACCTACCAGCTATACAGAAGGCTCAGACAGGAGAAACAAGAGGATGAAAAAGATGAGAACCACCCAGTGTAAATTGTCCCGTTAAGGCCGCCACTTGTGGCGGTCCGGCCCAGAGTAGGGCCGGGGAAATTAATTTACTCATACGCCCGACGGGCGTGGGTTTTTCTTTTTTCTTTTTCCTTATTGAGTATTATAGAGTACAATATGGCGGGTGGAAATAAAAGTGCTCCGAAGTGCTTAGATGGCAATAATGGGACCTCTGCTGAGCAACTTTCATCTATTAAAACAAATTTCAGCACCAGGCAGTACCATCATTTGCCTACGCACATACTGCCATTAAAATCATTTGCCTACGCGCAGACTATTATTAAAATCATTTGCCTGCGCGCAGATTAACATTAAAATCATTTGCCTGCGCGCAGATTAGCAATAAAATAAATTGCCTACGCTCAAACTGCTATTAAATAAATTGCCAACGCTCATACTGCGATATCTGGCATTTGCCTACGCGCATACTAAAACAAGCCCATTTTTTATTCCAGAATAATAGCACTTGCGATTCTATTCCAAACCCAGCCCGGTTCTATTCCGAAATAACAAGACCATAAGACGATAAAATACATCGATACGATATGTGGATGTCGATACGATATGCTATCTCGAGATATCGGGTTATCGATACCAAGCCTCGGTACCCATTCCAGTTTGAATCGGTAAGTGCAAGTCTTACGCTGAGCCCGACCGCCCCGAACACTCTGTCCCTCGGCGTACTACGAGTAGTATTTTGTCTAGTCGAATATATTGTGTGCGTTGAGCGGGGAGGCGAAACCCTCCGCTATTGCCTTTGTCGCGCCTTGCGTTTTGCCGTCTGGGTCAATTCAGGAGGTACGCGTCCAAGCGGGGTTTTGGCGGAACTTTCTTTTTTCTGCGTATCTCGATATTGCAATGAATATGCATATGCATATGTCGTATCTA